>JWZX01003181.1:0-44051 GCA_001275005.1 Chrysochromulina tobinii | reverse complement strand
CCCTCGCCGCCGGCGATGAGCATGGTCGGATTCACCCTCGAGCTCGCCGGCGACGTCTCCTCATTCACACCGAGCGTGCAGACCCAGATGCAGAGTGCATTAGCGGTTCGCGCGGGCGTGGACCCATCGGCGGTCGAGTTGACATATCGCCAGGTAGCGTCATCGCCGACGTGAGAATCCAGACAATCGTGGCGATGGCGGCCGCGGTGCAGTCGACGATGGCCAGCGCGACGAGCAGCCTGAGCAGCGCGACCGCCATGCTCGCGAGCGTCACCGGCGTCTCGATCGTCGTGCTCGCGGTCGTGACGCTGCCCACCATCGCGGACGTCTCACCGCCACCACCGCCTTCACCATCGCCGCCTCCGCCCATGTCACCTCCACTCATGCCACCTCCACCCATGTCGACCGGTGCATCGGCGGTTGAGACCAGCGGCTCAACGGGCATCATCATCGGCGTCATCATCGGCGTCATCATCGTCCTTGTCCTCGCCCTGGTCATCCTGTACCATCGTCACAACAATATATTCCGCAAGGTGACGCCAGTAGTCGCTGCGAGCCTCAACGTCTCCGAGTATCCAGTCGCACGTGTGAAGCGATGGGCAGACGGCCTTGAAGCGCCTGCTGCTGGGTCGCGCAACTTTGTGCCACAAGGCTTCGAGGTGACGCTGGATGTGCCCGAGGCGATCGCTCGCTTTGGGCACAGTGAACCCCACGTCAGAGAGATCATGGATGCCGGTCGTGCTAAGGCAGTCACGTCGCCCACGCCGCTCGCCCCTAAACACGCAGCCGCCCTCTTCGCCTATACGGAGGAGTCCCCACTTTACGGGACGCTCAACTACACGATGCGCACGCCTCACACCCCGAGCACACCGACCGACACCGAGCTCAAGCATTACGCAGACTATATAGTGCACATGGAGAGAGCTCTAAGCAGCCTGCCGACGCATGTGAGTGAAATGCATGGCAAGGTTTTTCGGGGCATCAAGGGCCTTCTCAATCCCGATGTCTACGCGCCCGGCAAGCGGATCACGTGGCAGGCGTTCTCGTCCTCGACCAAGAATCAGATGGCGACGCTCGTTTTCGTCAACACATCCGGGCGCAAGCTCTCGGGGTCAATTTTCGTCATCGACTCCATCACCGGCAAAGACATCCGCCACTTCTCGGCAGAACCGAGCGAGGAGGAGGTGCTCTTCCCGCCCAACTCGCAGTTCAAGGTGGAGAAGGTCGTGGCGAGCGAGCAGGAGAAGAAGACCTTGCTAAACCAGCTGGGCGCTTACGACATGACCGACCTCAATGTCTACGTGCTGAAGCAGATGGCATAGACGACTACGTCGACGAGGACGCGCCCCCCATAGGTGGTCCCTAATGAGTGAGGAGGTGATTTTTCATGGAGGCGCGGGGCGGGGGTCATATGTTGGCCGCATGCCAAGGCGCTCATTACGCGCGGATCAACCGTGCGCCGCCACCCTCGTCCTCGTCCGACGGCGAGAAGCGGCTTTAAGCTGTGGTCACACTCACGCGAGCAGACGCACGAACGAACGTCGAGCACTGCGACGTCTCGGCGTCTCAGGACTCACGCACATTTTTTCTCCTATACCGGCTATAGTTTGCTCAGTGTCCCGTAATCGGTAGGTGTAAAAGTAAGTAAGAAACACGCCTCTGCGGGTGGCATCCGGACCGTCATTCAGCGCAGTGTCGATCAGAGGCGGATGCACTGTGTAAACCGTGCGTCCTGTGCACGAGCACATCCCATCAAAGCGCGTCGTCGAGAGCTTATAACACTGCGCCCTCCACGTTGTGTCTCCACGGGATGGCACCCCCAGCATAGATGGCCTCTCGGAAGTAAGCCTCGCGTTCGACCTGCGCGTAGTCAGGGGGGAAGGCGGGGATTGCGGACATTGCCTGCTGCTTGCGGCCGTAGACCTGTACAAGGAGCCGGCCGTATGGACCTTGTACAGGTCGACGGTGGCCTCGGCGAGCGCACGCACATCGGCGAGCGTGATGTCGACCAGCGCCGCCGCGAGCGCGAGGTTGTCGTCGAAGGTCCTCGTGCAGTTCTCGCTGATCTGAGTGAACAGGGAGGTGCCCAAGCCCTTTTGGGCGTCCTCGATCGAGATCGGCTTCTGCAGCAGCCCCGCGCGCGTCGAGGCCACGTAGGTGCTCAACTCGGCGGCGGACAGCTTGTCAACGAGCTCGGGCATCGAGTCGACGAAGGTGAGGATGCTCTGTAACCACATCTGTAACCACATCTGTAACCACATCTGTAACCACATCTGTAACCACATCTGTAACCACATCTGTAACCACATCTGTAACCACATCTGTAACCACGAAGGTGAGGATGCTCTTGGAGACGTTGGCCGGCGGTTGGGCCGTCCCCTGCACGAGGAAGACGAGCTCGCGGATCCCAAAATGGGAGAGCAACTGCGCCTGCACCACGTGGCCCAGCTGCTGCACTGTGCGCAGGTCGGCAAAGAAGAGCGACGGGAGGACGTTGCCCAAGAGGAGGGCGGTCGCGTCTTGCTGGATGCCGATCGTGTCTCGGCGCCCGAGCTGGATAGTGAGCTCTACCGCGGATTGGTTTGATCGGGGCTCGGGTGCTCGATGGCGTAAGCCAGTCGGCGGCCGCTGGGCAGCAGCAGCACACGCGCCTGGACGAGCGGCGCTCCTAAATAGGCCTCATCATGTAGGGCGAGGCGGCGACCGCCGCACCCGGCGAGCCAGCGTCGTTGTCGCTGGCGACATATAATTCCGAGGATGTTGGCGTCGTGCAGTTCGTCTCCCAGGCGCGGATGCACTGGGCGAGCGGCTGGCACCAGGAGTAGCCCGCAGATGGGATGCACCCGTGTTCGTCTCTATCGCCGCCCACCAATTCACTGGCCAGTGACGTGGGCGCCAGTGAGACGGAGTCAGATTCCGGAAGCGAAGCAGGGAGAAGTGCCACGGCCGAGGTGACTAAAGTCCTCGAAACACGAAGATGACGCTCGCTTGAGTTCAAGCAAGCTAGCTTGCCTGCTTGAGTTCATGTCAGCGCATCTTCATCGTCGTCACGCGGTACAGCACCACGTACGTGGCCACAAACGCGAGCGCGAGGTAGCCCGCCAAGATGGCAAAGTAGTTTGAGATCGCGCCGAACTTGTTCGGCCACATGCCCACCAATTGGAGGTACTCGCGGCCAGTGCACGTGAACTGGAGCTGCGGGGGCCACGTCCAGTTCCTCCAGGGGCCGGGCGGCGGCCACGTGCCATTGTGTGCCGGCCACGTGCCATTGTGTGCCGGCCACGTGCCATTGTGTGGCAGCGGCGGCCAGTAGGGTGCGAGCCGCTCCTCGAGCGCCGCGAGCACCTGCTGCTCGGCAAGCTGCGCCGGGCAGTCGCGCGTAAAGGTGCGGTCCGCGAACTCATTGATCATGAGCAGTGCAAAGCTGTACTGGAAGAAGGAGGCGTAGTAGGCCCATGTGAAGTAGGCGGGGATGTTGTTGTACGGCACCACGTAGCCTGAGAAGATGAGCAGCGGTGCGAGCACGGGCACGAGCTGCGTGCGCGCGTCGTTGATGTCGTTCGAGGTGCATCCGATCATGATGCCGATACACGAGCCGATGAGCTCAAGCAGCACGAGGCAGCCCCCGAAGATGCCAAACTGCCGCGCGGTGAGCGAGAGGCCCACCATGAAGTACACGGGCAGTGCTACGAGTACCGTGTTGACGCACGCCTGCCAAAAGTTGGCCACGGTGCGTGCGACGTAGTAGCTGCGCAGCGAATAGTGGCCGTTGGAAAGCTCGCGCAATAGGAGCGCACGCGCGAGTGGGAACTCGAGCACGGTGTCCAGCAGCACCTCGAGCGTGGAGGTGGTGACGCACATAAAGAGCGCACCCGTGATGGAGAAGATGTCGCCATACGAGCCCGAGCGCCCCTGCCCAAACCAGATGGTGCCGCAGAGCAGGCCGACCATGCTCTTGAGGATGACAGTCTTGAGGGTCTTTGCGGGGTCCTTGAACGAGTCGTACAGCGTTCGGTGGCACAGCACGGACGTACGGTACGCAAACTCCAAAAGGCCGCCGTCGCCCCCGTTGTCGCCGCCGCCGCTGCCGCCGCCGAGCATGCTCACCGTTACGCCAACCGGCTTCCAGGAAGGCAGCCGATGCGCGGCGCGCTGCGAAATGGCCGCCGCGCCTTCCGCCCATGCAGCGACCAGGTCAAGACCGCGTGCTTCCTCCACGTCTTGCAGCAGGCGCATCATGTAGTCTGCCGGGTTCTCGTGCGGGGGCGTGGGGAAGCCGAGGGCGCCAAAGTGCGCGGCGGCGTTGAGGGCGGCGCCCGAGTACGCGACGCGCCCCTTGCTCAGCAACAGCAGCCAGTCGAAGCGCGCAAACAGCTGAAACGAGGGCTGGTGGATGGTGGCGACCACGGTGCGCCGCTGCTGCTGTGAGAGCGCACGGAGGATGCCGACGACGTCGGCGGCCATCTTGGCGTCCAGGCCGCTCGTGGGCTCGTCACACAGTAGCACCGCCGGGTTGGTCAGCAGCTCGAGCCCGATTGAGACGCGCTTGCGCTGCCCGCCCGAAAGGCCGCGCGCGTCGACCGAGCCGATGCGCGTCCGCTGGTCCTCGCCCTCCAAATTGAGCTCCGAGAGCACCCTCTGCACGCGCGCGAGCTTGGCGGCCCGCCCGAGCGCGCGCGGCAGCTTCAGGTGCGCCGCATACACAAGCATCTCGAGAGGCGACAGCCCGGCCAGCAGCACGTCGTCCTGCGGAACGGTCACGATGAGCTTGCGCGTGGCCGTTGTGTACGGTGCGCCGTCGATCGCCATCGACCCCATGCTGCAACGGCCGCCTCGAAGGATGGAGAGGAGCGTCGTCTTGCCAGCGCCCGACGGGCCCATGAGCGCAGTCAAATTGCCCGGCGAGAAGGTCGCGTCCACGTCGGAGAGGATGGTGCGGGCGGCGCCTCGCACCTTGACCGTCTGGCCAACACCCGAGGCCTTGAGCTCGACGCCGGCATCGTTGATGGCGGGCACGCTGCCGCCATCGACGTGGTCGGCGAGCAGCCCGTGGTGCTGGTGCATCCCTGGGCTCACGACGGCGGCGAATTGCTCGTGTGAAGTTCGTCGAAGTCAAGTCAAGTCAAGTCAAGTCAAGTCAAAAATCTTGTGCTCGGTTCACACCAACGGACCCTTGTAAAGTAATGTGAACCGGAAGAGTGTGCCGTGCGCACGTGAACGAGTGTGTGCCGCACCATTACTCAAAATCTCGGTCATTAACAAACCACATTGAAAAAACCAACAAAACGTCACATCACCGCGCGGTCTCTAGTTGCATCCAAGCGTGACGATCGGGCGCTTGGCCCAAATTCGTGTCTGAAATGCATTTTCCGTTCATGTTTTTTTGAGCTGTTTTTTTTGCTGACCAGTGACCGACAGACCGTCCAAGCGGTCGGAGTCCACTCGCTCGCGTCAGCTCATAATGGCCTTCGCACCGCTTTCCCCAAGGAGCACCCCACGGGGCACCCCTACACGGGGCACTCCACGCCCCTCGACAGTCGGCTACAGTCGGCCGTCGCTTGAGGGCTATACAGAGGAAGAGATGGTCGCCGAAGCCCAACGTGCGACGCGAGTGGATTGAACCCCGTTTGTGGCAGTCCACATGCAGTTTGCAAATCCCACTGATGCGACGAGTGCGCCTACGCCCCGACCTGCTCCTCCTGCACAGTTCGCCTCGACCACAACAAACAGCGCCGCATCATGAAGGATGTGCTCAGCAAGCGCGCGCCGGAAGGCATGTGCAGCACACGGGAGCTGATACTCGCCGCTAAGATTGCCAACGTAGAGGTGCCGCCCGAGGTCGTGGCGAACACGCACTACGCGGCATGCAAGGACAACATTGGCGCGCCAACCAGGATCCACTGGAAGCCCTTTATGAACCACGAGCTGCAGCCACCGCCGCTGCGCGGGCCGGGCGGCTTCGGTGAGCTTCCGCCCCTGCGCAAGAATAGCCGCCGCCCTTCGGCCGACGACGCGCCGGCGGCGGCGCCTGCGAGTGCGCCAATGGTCGAGCAGCCGACGATGCCGCGCGCCTCGAGCAAGGAGACCGCGTACTGGTTCGGTCTCCTCGTCTCCAAGATGAAGGATCGCTTCACGGAGGTGCGCCGTGCCTTCCGCCTCCTCGACGAGGACTGCAATGGCTTCCTCTCGGCAGACGAGTTCAAGAGGATCTTGGTCATGTTCAACATGCAGTCGATGCCCGACCCCGTCTTCAACCGCATCATCCAGCTTATCGACAAGAACGGCAACGACGTCATCACCTTCGCAGAGTTCGCAGAGTTGACCAACAAACCGAGCGTTCTGGAGGAGTTGAAGGCGCAAGTGGACTAGGCAACGTACGTGTGGCACTCGTCACGAGTGCATGCGCGCCGCTGCCTCGCCATCTCTGTGAAGTGGTAGTGTGCACTCGCGGCGAATTCGCGGCGCGTTCCGCTCTACTATGTGCCTTGGCTGTGAGTGCTCTACTCTCTACTAGTATGCTGGCGTGAGTGTTTGGTGTGGTGATGCCGGCGTGGTGTGTGATGGTGAGATGTGGCATACTCACGTACTTCATGTTGTGCGTGTGTGGCAAGGGTGTCTATGTGTGCATGTCGGCGCGAAAGGTGTGACGTGATGTGCCTGTCCCTGTCCCCGCTGTCGTGTGAAAGTTATAGATGAATCTCAACACACCGACGGACAGACCTGGACACGCACCGTGTCGTCGTATGTACAATGCGTAGGTGTCTGATCGTCTTGTGTCAGTTATACCCGTAAGCATGCGCACACCAGCATTTCACCCAAACTGTGATCGTAGCTTTCGTCATTTTTCTCGCGAGATCGCGACGGAGGGTCTTTCCTCATGCGCACTTTTGCTTTCGTGGCTCTCCTTCTTCCGTCAGCGTCAGCTTTCCGCGTTGCAATATCGCGATGCCATCCCAGAGCACGTACGCCTTCATTTCCCACAGCACGTTCTACGCCTTCAGTGGAAGCGCTCATCGACCCCAAGATCTACGTAGAGTGCGCCATCTATGACGCGGACATGGAGGAGAAAATGAGCAAGCTACGCGACGTTGTCAAGCAGGCGGAGGTGGCTGCCAAAGTGGCGACTGAGCAGATGCATTTGCTCGCGAGTGAAAAGGCCAGCTTGAAAGCCGTGCTAGATGACCAGCAGATGCGACTTGAGAACATGCAAAAGGAGGTGGCAGACGGGCGCGTGGAGGCTGACCACTTGCGGGAGAACTTGCAAAAGCAGGCAGCGAGCGCGGCAGCGAGCGCGGCGGCTGCATCGAGCCTTGAGATCGAAGTCACAAAACTCCTTCGCCAGCTAGATGAACAGGGCGTCGCTGCCGCGCAGCAGCTGAAATCGGAGACCAGGAGTCTGCTCGCACTGCTGGATGATCAGTCAGCGGCAGCCAAGAAGGCACGCGCGGATGCAGAGCGTGCCGACGAGGCCAAGAGGGCGCTGCGCGAGGAGATTGACGAGCGAATCATCGAGGCATCTGAAGCGCGAAAGTTGGCCGAGCAGCTGGCTTTCGACTTGGCCACGACGCAGGAGAAGAACCAGAACTACCTCGCCGCGATCGAGCAGATCGCAAGAGTGGCGTCGACGATCACCTCTTCGGAGACAAAGACGTACACGACGAGCATGTGAGCAGCAGCCGCCGGTGCGATGCTCGTACCAATGCAGACGGTTGAAGGAGAGGCAGGTACTAGGTGAGACGAACGGAATCCATAGGACGGAGCGAAGGACGGAGCTTCAAGGACGCAAGTATGAGTGATCGAATCACTCGTTTACACAGACCCACACCGTCTCGCTTGGGCCGTGTATCTCCGGACCCAACGGGAGCAGCGGCCTACCTCCCGTTTTTGGGATGTGTAAACATGAAAACATGAAAGTTGAAAACGAACTTGTGGACCGAGAGAAACGGCACACTATGAAGCGTTCGAGGGAACTTCGACACGAGGAAAACTTCGACACGCTCCCGCGAGCGCTCTCGTCCTCTCGTCCACTGATGCCGACGGGGAAGGAGACCGCCCGCGCAGCCGGAAAGCTGTCGGGGGGCTCCCGCGCGTCGACAGCGCTCAAGAAGGTGCCCACGGTCAAGGTCGTTGGACTGGCGGCGCCGCGCAAAGGCACCTATCCACCTTCGCCGCTGCGAGAACGCAACCCTCCAGCAGAGCCACATGCGAGCCCAAGTCAGGCTGTGGCCGCAGCAGCTGCGAGCGCGGCGGCAGAGTCTGCGATAGCATCGTTCGGCTACAGCCCGACGACAGCCGGCATCATGCGGGGGGTGGCAGCGGCTGCTGCCAGCGCCGCTGTGGCAGCAGTGAGATCACTCAAGCGTCCCGTCACTATGGTGGAGGCGGAGGCGGCTGCTGCGGCTGCGCCCGCGGCGATGGGGGGCGATGGGAAGAAGCGGATGCGACTCGCCCCCCGTGGCACCGCGCTCGTCGTCGTGCCAACAACATCGTACGGCGCGGGGACTGACTACTTCTGGGAGGACGTCGTGGCGGTGGCGCGCCTGCTCCAGTCCAAGAAGATCACGTCGACCGATCTGCGCAAGAAGACAGCGGACGGCACCCTGCTCCACCGCGTCCCCTACAGCACCATGATGGGCTGGATCAAGGATGATGACGAGGTCATGCGTGAGTGGGCATCGAGGCGTGAAAGGCTCGCCACACTGGCTGGTGGAGCTCGAGACGCGCCGGCGCGAGACGCAGCCGCTGGCGGGGGCCAACGGTGCTGGGCGCAGCGGAGGGCGTGCTCGCGGTCGAGATGGGCCGCGCCGCCGCCAAGAACCAGCCGTACGCCGAGGAGGAGGTCACGCAGCTGCTGCTCGACACTGCAAAGGCCGCATGTCGCATAGCATGGCTCGATGCCGGTGTAAGGACCACTCTATAAAAGGTGTCGCCGGTGTTCTAGCATTCTTCTCTTCGTTGTTGTAATTCACATTGTAGTAATAGCATACAGACACTCGTCATACTCTCATCAGAGGGTCTCTACAGGTTGGGCGAGCCTCAGTGGCGGTTGCCAGCACGCCAGCACACGCACGACATGAGGCGACCACATGGTGTGTGGATCTCGGGTGCATCCTTCGCACCGCGAGCTCGAGCCGAAGTGAGTGTAGGCTCTCCGATAGCAACGTAGATCGCCTCGGAGTGCTCGGCACGCCGCTCTATGCACCTGTAGCCCACCAGCTCAGGCACATCACACTACACGGCTGACGGGATGAGGCGACCACAGTGTGTGTGGATCTTGGGTGCCTCTGTCGCACCGCGAGCTCGAAGCGGGGCGACTGTAGGCTGTCCAATAGCAAAGTAGAGCGCCTCGACATGCTCGGCACGCTCACTCGTGCACTCGTAGCCCACAGGCAAATTTCGACATTCTTGCAAAAAGAGCTTGCTCGCGTGCGCGTTATTGATGTCTTGTCGCACGAGAATGTCGACGTCGACTGAAGAGCCGCTGCGAGGTAGCACCAGAGCAGCGGGAACCGCCGTCGTTAGCGACCCGGCACGCCGCCAATGCCCCCCACGGCCACGCCGAAGGTGACGCAGAAAACATGTCGAAGTTCCATCGAACGCTTCATACACGACTCTCTGCCTCTCACATCGCGCGGAACACAATGGAGTGGGTCTTCAGAGAAATCGACCCCAAGAGCGCGGACCCGAACCAGTATAAGGGCGCACCCAATCCGTTCGAGAGGACGTGCACTGCCAACCTCTTCGCCGTCAACGTGAAGAAGTACCCCCATGCTGGCGCTGCCTTCCCTCCGCAGCAAAACGGCATCCCCTTGCGTTCGGGCTGGGCTGCTGACGGCGTGGTAAGCCGCGAGCACCTCGGACCTGCCAAGCCCCTTACTTGTCTGACACCCGGCGCACTCGTGTTGCGTTGTGCAGTACTCGCACGAGAACCATGGATGGTACAAGGATGCAATCCCTTCGCCCGAGGGCCCAGTGACCAAATTTCCGAAGTACGAGTGGCAGCACCGCCAGTTCGTTCGCCCGTCTGCTTGAAGGGTGCACGGACGCATGGAGTCACTTCCCTTGCGCAGACATCCTACGACGTGTGAAGGCAGTTGAAGGACTCCGTTGCGGTGGGACGGTGGTGTCAATTGTCGTGCTGAGCCTTGTTTCGATTCGTGTCTAATGGACTACTCTGATTTTCGTAGCCTGGAGTTGGGCGTCTTTTCTTGTGTGCGTATACGCGTCGTCGTTGTGAGAATCTAATTATGTGGAGTTGAGAGCTGTCTTAGCCTGATGCTCACACGGACGGGCCACGCCCATCTGCATCTCCGCCGGCGTGCGGGGTGGCGACGATGCGCAGACGGCCGAGCGCGCTTTCCCGCGGTCCGGAGAAGGTAAGTGCCGGTTCCCGGCGGCGGCGCCCGTCCCGTGTCCGTCCCCGAGTATTCGCGGGGCTGGGGGGCTTACAGCTTCCGCCGCATATTCGTTGCACATTCTTCGAGGTGCGCGTGTGGTGCACGAGCTTCACCAGCATCGAAAGCGAAAGAGCAGCGCGTTCATCGCGGTCGAGTTGAGCTGCGGCACGTGCAGCCCACCCCACCCGAGCGCGGGATCGCCCGTACTGACCGCGTGGTCGGGTGGCGCGATGCGGCGGCAGCGACGCGTCGTCACGGGCGCGGCCAGTGCCACCAAGCGTGTGGAGACGCCCAAGACGGCGCCCTCGGGAGGCCCCTCGGAAGGCCGGCGCCCAAGACGGCGCTGCAAAGCCTCCGCGTCGTCGCACGCCTTGAGCTTGTAGAGCCACGAGCACATCCAGCGGCGGGTGCGCGCGCGCTCGTCGCGCTGAACCTTTTGCAGCTGCAGGTACGCGTCGAAGATTCGCTCTTGCACCTCGGCGAGACGAGATTGCACCTCGGCGAGTCGAGATTGCACCTCGGTAGGGCTCGCGCCGTCTTGGGCGCCGCTGCCTGTGCGCCCGTCTAGGGGATCGTCCTCCACCACCTCGGGCAGGCAGGGCACGCCCTTGATGGGCGGACCCTTCAAGTCGTACACGGTCGCGCGGCGCGCCTTGAGCCGCCGGCCGTGTATCCGAAGTGGCGCTCGTCCAGCACGCTTGCGGCCCTGGCGCGCACCCGAGGCGCTGCAGAGCACGCACATCGGCGCCGATCGGACCGCACACGGCATGGGCTGTGCCCCGCACGCGCCGCCACAAGCGCCCGCGAGGGCGCACCGATCGGGCCGCAGTGCCGGCACCGGTCCCTCCTCAGCGGCGACGCTCGTGTTCACCGTCTGGCGCCACCAGCCGACCCGCTCGCCGCCGTACAAGCCGAAGCGAACACGCCGGTTGCCGAAGAGCAGCGGCAGGCGGCGCGCGCCCTGCGCGCTCAGGTCGACGCCTTCCAAGGACTCGTTGTAGTCAGTGGAGAGTCTCTCCCAGGCACACAGCCACGCGAGGGTGCGCAAGCGCTCGGCGCCCGTATACGCGTCGTACCTGGCATGGAGATCACGCAGCGCGGCGCGAGCAGCCGTTAGAGCCGTTAGAGCCGTTAGAGCCGTTAGAGCTCCGGGCGTCGCGTGCCCGGTACGACGCGTGTGAGCATCGGGCGTCGTTCCGGGCGTCGCGGCCGCGGCCGCGACCATCACGCCACCGTTGCCGCTGCCACCGTTGCCGCTGCCACCGTTGCCGCTGCCCCTGCTGTGCGTGCCGTCGCCAGGACCAGCCGCGGCGTGCGAGGCCTCCAAGCGGTCCAAGGTGCACGGCAGGACGGAGAGGCGCGGCGAGCCGACTGCCTTGACTTGACTTGCCTTGGGGTCGAGTCCGCCGCCGGCGGTGGCGTTGTGCTTAGGGTACACGAGGGCGGCGGCCGCGTGGTCCGAGACAGGCCGATGCCGTTCGTAGCGCGTCGCCGCGTGTAGCATGGCACTACCCACCGCCCGGAGCGCGGCGTCGGCGGCATAGAGACCGAGGTGACTCACCTCGAAGCAGCTCGGCTGGCCGGGCGCGTACGCAGGCACGCGCCAGCCAGCGCTGCCGCCCGCACCGGCGGCAGCGTTCGCGGCAAGCGTGAGCCATGCGGGCTTAGCCTCAGCAAGGTGCAAGATCATGCTCTCCTCATCGTTGACCGTGAGGGTGCGCCCCCGCAACACGAAACGCGTGGCGCCACACGGGCAAAACGTGCACTCGATGTCGACGCACGACTTGGCCTCGGAGAACGGCAGCCGTGCGCGCGACATGACCAGCCGCCCCTCGTCCGACAGGCGGGTCATCACGTCGCCCATCGACTCGAAGCCCTGCTGCACAAACGGACCCCACCACTCATCGAAGTGCGTGTACTCGGCCGTCGCAAGGGCGGCGCGCCACTTGGGAGTCTCCTCGAAGAGGCGCGCGCCCGCCGACACGCGGAACAGCGTGAAGGGGCCCCAGCACTTTTTGCGCCACGGGTTCGGGTACAGCGGCGAGATCGCCGTCACCCTCTCGCCCTCGCGGCACCGGCACGAGTCACGGTCGCCGTAGGTGTCCGCAGGCTCGCGACCGCGCGACGAGTTGAAGCACGGGGAGCGCGGATCGCGCCACGCACGCTTGGTGCACCCGTACTCGAGGCCGCGGCAGCACGCGGGCTGCGCCAGCGCGAGCTCGACAAACTTGAGCAAGTCGCCGAAGATGACGTCGAGATCAGCCCATCCCCACCACTCGTAGCCGCGTATGGCCTCAGGATAGAGCGCAGGCAGCAACGGCTTGATGTCGTTGGCCTTGTACGTATTCGTGTACACCACGGACCGACCCGTGAGCTGCGTCAGCCGCGCCTGCATGGCTGTGTACGCAATCGTCTCAAAGCGAACGTTCGGCGGCAGCACCGATGGCGGTGGAGCGTCGCCAACGACGATGAAATCGACACGATCGTTGGCCGCCATCGAGTGCAATGTGATTGGTAGCCACGGCGGCAACGGCCCGAAGAAGACGGTGCACACGACCAAGGGCCGCGCTGCCCGCACCGCCGCGGCGGCCGACATGACCGTTCACACAGCCAATGTTTAGAATTCGACACCCAAGACACCGGACCGGCGTACATACGGATGCGGTTAACAACGCACAGACGCAAGTGAATGTTTTCACACATCATCATCATTTTTCGAGGGGCCGCAAGAGCGCTGGATGCTTTTTCGAAAAGAGTCAGCGCGTTCACAGCCAAGGAGCAACATTCACCTGCAAAAACGGAATGAGCGTGAACCTGTGCGAAACTCGCTTTGAGTTGGAAACCCTTGGCTTTGTACCGCCGGCCCGCTGTCTTACTGAGAGTGGTTGGGGTGGGAGGGCCCCGGGGTCCTCGATCGACTCCTGGGAAAAGCTGGCGCCTGCGGTGGGCGATCGCTATCTTAATGTGCAGTCCCTGTACCGCCGGGGTCGTCCTTGTGGAGCTTGGAGGTCCTCTTGGTGAATTCATAAACCCTTCAGACTGTGAACGCACTCATTTTACATGTACACGTACATGAGAGCTTTACCCCACTTCACACATCACCAACCACGACGCATTCTGATCGTGCGTGTGTCCTTCGATGGGCGGCTTGCATCATGCCACAGAACTCGCGATACTCTTCCAAGGCGTGCACTTTGCGCAGTAGCCGACGAGCGCCCGGGTCCTCATCGCTGTACCGTCGAGCGTATTTGAATAAGTCTTCCGCTGAGCAATCCAACTCATCAAGACGATCCTTGATCACCAGCTCGACAAGCTCGACATACTTGTTGTAGAGTGGCGCCCATTCAAGCCGTTGCTCGGCATCGATTGAGTGTTCTGCGAACGCAAGGGCGTTGGAGTCTACGAAGTCCTCGATGATCTCATCTCGATCGATGGCCTTCAGAATACTTCGCAACGCTTCGGCAAGCACCTCGCCGTCTCCTACGGGTTCTAAATCTCCACCAAAGAAGCTGGCTGCCATCGCGCGCGTGCTGGCCATCTCTGCTGCGATCGCGCTGAGGCCGCCCGGAGGAGCCACCTGTTCATCGTGCACCTCCTCTTCATCATCGTGCTCTGAAGTCATACATCTGCCCGCAGCTGGGCACATGTGATGGCGTCCTCTCGATTTCCGCGGCCTTCATATGATTAACACCCGCGATCTTCACGTGTGTGGCCGGGGCATTAACGTGTGTAGATGTGTGAACCGATATTTTCACACCGGGATGTTCACACCGGTTTTCAAGCGAGAGGGGAACGAACTCGTGTACTCCCTCTCCCCTGTGAGCGTCGGCGAGCCCGCGGGCAGCTCGGGACCCTCAAAATGGCCATGCACACGTTCTTAGCCTTTGTTCTCAGCCGCCTGCAGGACCCATCTAAGCCCTGGCCGGAAGTAGCGACGCCCAGTCAGCTACCGTGCAAAGAGCCGATCACCCGAGCTCCCGTCAATTTTCCCTCACAATATTTGGTGGGCTTCGAGCCGGTGGTCGACTTTGTGATGGAAAGCGGCTACATCAATGTGACTGCGGAGGACTACCTCTTCTATTGGTTCACGGGCGCTACATCCGCGGCGCCGGCGGACGCGCCGGTGCTCATCTGGTCCAACGGCGGGCCTGGCTGCTCGGCGATGGAGGGTGCCACCACCGAGGGTGGTCCGATGTGGCTTTGGGACGCCAAGGCCTCGGCCAAGACGGGTTTCAGCGGTACTCTCTCGCGCAACGCGTACGCGTTCAACAATCAAGTCCATTCCATCTTCGTCGACCAGCCACGGTATGTGGGCTACTCAACCGGCACCGGCCGCAAGGTGACCTCGTCGGTCGCAGCCGGTAAGGACCTCGTGCAGTTCATCCTCGGGTGGTACCGGGCCTTCCCGGAGCACGCGCACCGCAAGTTGATCCTGGCGAGCGAATCGTACGGAGGGCACTACGTGCCGGCATGGGCCAACGCCGTGCTTGACTACAACATGGGCCGCCCGACCGCAGAGCAGATCCCACTCAAAGCTCTCTTGATCGGCAACGGCATCGTCAACGGAACCGTGCAGGGCGGCAGCTTTGGCGAGTACACCAAGGCGCAGAAGCTCATCCCCGACGGCGTGCCCACGCCCACGAGCGACGGGGCGGCGCGCACGCTCATGGCCAAGACCCTCGGCTACTCTCCCAACTTCTATGACTACCGTCTAGTCGACCAGGAGTGCTGCGGCTGCACCTCGTACAATTACAAGGAGTGGTCCGACTGGTTCTTGCGGGACGAAGTCAAGGAGGCGCTCAACGTGTGCGGCACGGCGGGGCAGGAGGCCTTTGGCGGCTGCGCGGCGGGCTGCGTAGGCCTTCCAACCTTCGACGACCACGACACTTTCTCGTACTCGGGTTCGCTGAGTCGTGCGCTGGAAGAGGGCATCGACGTGACGTTCTATTATGGCAAGCAAGACACTGCATGCAACTGGGTGGGCGCGCTCGAGATGGCGAACACGTCGCTCGTGTGGGGAGGTTCGACGAAGTGGGCGAACACGCCGTTCGCGCCGCTCAAGGTTGGGCATGCCATCACTGGGAGCGTGCGCTCGGCTTCCGGACCGAACGGGGCTAAGCTGAGCTTCTATGCCATCGATGGCGCAGGGCACATGGTACCCATGGACAACGCCGCAGCGGCCAGCGAGGCACTCTCCAGCATTGTCTGATGGCGGCGGTCTGATTGGGCCACGTGGGAGTGTGTGTGTGGGCAGGGGCGAGGATCGAAGCCGTCGGAGCAAGCCAGTGCGGGCCGCTCTCATTGTATAATGTCACGGATCGTCAGATAAGCGAGTCCAGTCCCAGCGTCTTGACGTGGCGAGCAAGGACATGCGATACCAACCGGAGACTAATGAATCGAGCTGCGAGACTCAGACTGACGAACGACGGCGATCGATCCAACGGACCGGGCGAGCGTGGTATCGAGGTGTCGCGAGACGAGTGAGCTGTGAGGAGTGTACAGTGAGCTGTGAGGAGTGTACAGTTAATTTAATCTTGGACGCTGAACGATTGTGTATGGACGCTGAACGATTGTGTATCGTGTATAACGACGTGCGGACCGCTAACGATGTGGGGTCGATCGACGATCCTCGATCGCGCGCGCATGCGGCCAGAGTTCTCCCGATACGGCACGTGAGCAACACCTAGCGGTATACCCGGTGGTACTTCAACTAAGCGGCGCTGCACGAGCCTTCGGCCTACTCTCCGCAATCACGCATCGTCTGCTAAGCAACCGGGAGCTCATGAGAGCTCACGAAGTAATCCGCTCTTGACGAGAAGTGCCGTGAACGCAGCGACGTCAGTCTCGTGCGGCATATGGCCTGAGCCACGCGTCGTCTCCAAGCTGGCCTTGCCAGGCGGCAACGCCGCGAGAAGCCGGTGGCTGTTGGCGAGCGGCACCAACAAGTCACCCTCGTCGTGCACGATCAAAATGCGAGCGCCCGCAGCTTGTAATCGCCGTAGGAGCTGCGGAACCGACGATGCATGCGCGTGCTGTGGCGTGGGTGGGAGCGGCAGTTGGCGGCCGGCGCGCCACACATTGGCGTCGATGAATGCGAGCAGCCCGTCTGTCCAATTCTTGCGCTGAGCCGCGCTCGCATACTGTGCGGCCGTGCGCGCTGTGGGGAGTCCCGAATGGAAGCTGAACGCGACATGCAGGCCGCCCTTCCAAAAGCGCGGCAAGCTCACCAGCCCAAAGATCATCGTCCGAATGGCGATCGCACCCAACGCGCCGACCGCACGAACCCATGCGAGGGCAGCAAAGAGCGCGCGCAGCCAGAGCTGCGTGGCGAGGTCGAAACGGCACGCCTCAGCTGCGCCTGCCGAGGCGGCGATGGCTGGCGCGACCAGGAGGACTGATGGGGTGCGGTGCCCACGCTCTAGCCACTCGACGGCGCTGAAGACTGCTGAGATGCATCCCATGCTGTGTCCGCAGAATACTATGCCGGCATCCCTACCGCCGCCAGCCGGAAGACCTGCACGAACCAGGGCGTGCTCGAGAGCAGCCGGCGTCACGCAGCATCCATCATGCTGCAGCGTGTACTCGTGGTGATGGTTGGGCGGCTGCGATTGTCCAAAGCCTGCAATGTCGTGAGCGCAGACGACGCCGACATCCAGGTTCGTCGCCGAGCACATGTAAGACATCAACCGCTCAAAGGAGAGACTGCTGGCTCCAAAACCGTGAGCAAAGTGGAAGTGAGTGCGTCCCCGATGTTCTTCACTCGATATCACGTTGATCAATGCCGAGCCAACAGGCAAAAGTGTTTGGCAGAGCAGCGGGTCGAGCAACAGCTCAGAAGCAACGCGATCCTCTCGGGAAGTCTCGGTCCACACCTTCTTCGGTGATGTGATATCCTCAAAAGAAGATCGAGCGCGCCTGCTAGATTTTCGACTCATGACATCGCATGCACTGTGCGTGAGATCGATCTCGGGCGTGCTGGTCGACGCTGGGTGATAGATCTCTATGCCATCACTCTTCAGCGATGCCATCGCGCCGTCGGGCTCTCCACGGGCGGCGTGGCCGCGAGGCCGACGATTCATTCTACCTCTCATAATTAATTTTGGTCTCGAGATAATTAGTGAAAGCGTAAATTGTTTTCAATGAAGGAAGTGTTCAAAGCTCGCCATCCGACGCCTAGCACATCGGCCGCGGAGCTGTGTCGAGTGTTTGTCGTGGTGAAATTTCCTTCACATCCGCTCGAGAGAGGTGCTCGCGAGCGGACCCGCTCGAGAACGGATGGTGGTGATCATGTAAGGCACACACACATCGAGTTCAAGCCGAATTGAATCTATACCTGAGCGCCGCGATCTGCTCCCATCCGCTCTCCGTTTCGCAGTAACGGCGAGATCGTGCCCGACAACGACCCCCGCGCCATCGCCCGGCGTAACCCAAAACCTGCCGCATCGACGGCGCCAGGCCAGTCCAATATACGCAATTTACATGGCGGCGGCGGCGCTGGGATGCCTCGAATGGGTGGTGCAGGCGGTGCTGGTCCCGGCCCGCTCGACCAAGTTGCTGAGGCACTTGGCATCCGTGGCCAGTCCGTTGAGATCCCGGCAATTTGGCGTCTTCCAGCGCGGAGGGTTCAGCTCATTCACATCGTTATCCTCGCACTGCTCGCGCTCTTCTTCGGCTGGCATATCCTCGCAGTCGCTGCGGTACTGCACGTCGTCAGCGGTCTCAGCGAGCAGCAGGCGGCAGCGGGTGGCCGGCCAGCGGCAGCTGGTGGGCTGCAGGGCGGTGCGTCGCCGGGCTGAGTATTTTTGCGTGCGATGGATCTGCGAGCGCCCCCGAACCGTGGCAAGGCTTGCCCATGTCCTGTGCTGTGGGGTGTACAGGCTGCACGCCCAGCATCGAGCGTGCCTGTCTGTCTGTGACGTCCTAACCTGTGACCGCCTCTTCTGGTGTGCCTTTCTTGAGCCGCGAGCCGTTAGACGAGAGCGAGCGGTGGCAGCCGCGAGAACTCTTGATAAGCGGCTGCGTGCGGCCCTACACGCGCGCTGAAGTTTTCGGAATACGGAGAGACTTTGTATGATTTTTATGAGAAAATTTCAACCATCCACACTCATTCAGTGCCGAGACGCAGGCGCAGGTCATCCCGGCAATTCGGGCACGTCCAATGGCCGCGCTTGACGCACTCGGTGAGGCACTTGCGATGGAAGATGTGTTTGCACGGCAGCGCGCACACCGGAGAGCCGCCAAGCCCCGTCACCGCCGCGTGGAGCGGCTCGATGCAGATGGAGCACACTTCGTCCTCGTCAGTGAGCTCGCTGCCGCTGCCCACGACGACGCGACGTGCGTGCGATGGCGGATGTACAGTCTTGAAGAGCTTGAGGACGCAACGCCAGTCCTGCTGCCACGCCTTCTGAGCGGGTGCGCTCTCCACGTTGTCGCGCAGGTGCATCTGCATGAGCTCGTAGTACTCATCTTGAGGCAGCTCCGGTGGCGCAGCCGGCAGCCGGCGCGACGCGTTGCGGGCGCGGGCAGCCTCGGCAAGGAGGCTGCTGCGAGCCGGCGCCGGCGGACGCAGCACGTCGCCCAGTCCACCGCCCCACTCGGCAGCCGTCGCAGCGGGTCCGCGCGATGCCACCACCGCAGCCAAAGGGGGTGGGGGCGGCGTTGCGTGGCTGCCCACGCTCTCGCGACCCTGGCTCGCAGCGGGCAGGAGCGCCTCCACTGCCGCATCGACGGTGGAGTGGACCTCAAGGGCGGCGCGGGCTGCGGCCAAGCTGAAGCCCATGGAGACGAGCTGCGATAGAGGCTGGGGAGGCAGCTGTGCAGCAGGCAGAGGTCGGCGCTGCTGCTGCTGCTGCTGCTGCTGCTGCTCCTGCTGCTGCTGCTGCTGCTGCTGTGGCTCAAGGCATTCGTCGTCCCTGTGCCAGTCATGCATCCTCCTTCGTGGGCGCAGCATGACCGTATCGAGGCCTCCGCCCCAGTCATCCACAGTTGCTGCTCGATGAGGGCGATGACGTGTTGGGAGGGGTGGATGCGACTGTGCAGGTGGTGCAGGCACCTGTTGGCGTGCGGACCTCTGCGCCAGGACCTCATCCAGAGCCCCACCAAAGTCGGAGGCCGTGGCACGTGGCCTGCGGCTCGGTGCTGGAAGCGCCGGGCGCTGAGGCAACGTTGGTGCCTCGGATGGTAGCTCCAGCTGTTGCCTCGGCATGGAGGACAGCACCTCATCCAGTGAGCCACCCCACGTGTCCTCAGTGACATTGCGGCGCCGGCCGGGTAGTGTGCCGGTCGCAGGCGGCTCGGCATTCTGGGAACCACCGTCGCCGAAACTGAAGACACTGCGAGGCTGTCTTGGCGGAAAGGCTGAGGCCAGCGACATCGAGCGTTGCGGCATAGCGTTTGAGAAAGCGCGCGCGCGCGTGTGCTCCTGGGTGCGAGGCGCAGCACAAGCACAAGTGGTATGTGTAGTCTGAGCAGGTACAGAAGCATGTCTGTCGTGTTTACGCAAGATTCTCGCGAGAAGACCATCTGGGGAAGACCCTTCCGATCCATTCCGTCGGCACTTTTCCGTCGCGTTGCCGTGCACCCCGACTGCACAGGCCGGTGCCTCGGAACCATGGGTGCCGCCTGCTCTTGCAAGCAGATCAAGCGGCGCGAAGTGAGTCGCGGCATGCAGCATGAGGGGGTGATCGAAAAAACGGTGGAGAACATCGAGACTAAGTCGGGCTCGACCATGCTCAAGCGCGTCAACCAGTACTGGATCAAGGGATTGCTCGGCAAGGGTGCCTTCGGGGCCGTATACCAAGCATCCGACGAATTGCGGGGCGACGTGGTCGCGATCAAGCTGATGGACAAGGGCCGGCTTCGCGAGAAAACCAAGCGGCTAGGCAAGCCGAAGCAGATTGGAAAGCCGCAGACGCAGCAGTGCACCTCGGTCTCGGAAGCCGTGCTCAAAGAGATTGCCGTGATGAAGCACGTGCGCCACCCGAACTGCATCCACCTCTTCGAGGTCATTGATGACCCGATGGGCGATCGCATCTTTCTCGTGATGGAGCTTCTCCTCGGAGGCCAGGTGATGGAGCCGGACAATCTGCCGCCTGACCAGACATACCTGGACGAGGCGGTCGCGCGGAGCGTGTTCCGCGACCTGCTGGACGGCCTCGAGTACCTGCACGCCAACGGCATCCTGCATCGCGACATCAAGCCCGAGAACATCGTCTTCTCCGAGCGACCGATGTGGAGTCGAGCGCGAGAAAAGGGTGGCCTTTTGGAGCTGACCAACACTTTGGGCACGCTGTTCAGCAGCACCAGCAGTGCGCTCGGCGCCGCCATCGATGGGCTGAGCGAGGCGACGACGAGCGCCGGTGACAGTTTCACTGGACGTGATAGACGCGCTCGGTCATCCTCGGAGAGCCTCTCGGCTGCGAATGCAGACGCGCCGCCTGCCGACGGCGCAGCCACACGGCTCCAGTCGGCGCAGAGGGCTTTTGCCGCCCGATTGCTTCGACGTCAACTGATAGCGGAGCTCAAGGCTGAGGCGGTCGCCCCGGCTGTCGAGCTCGAGCCGAATGCCGAGCCCAAGGCAGCGCCCCCGGCATCGAGCAGCACACCGCCGTCAGCACCAGGGCAGAGAGCTCAGCCGGCCCCCAGCATCAACTCCAGCATCCCCCCGTTGCCGCGCGATCTGGCAGCGGTGGCGGCGGGAGCGGCGGGAGCGGCAGCTGGAGCGGCGGCTGGAGCGGCGCCAGTGACGGCGGGGATGGTGGCGCAGCGCTCACCTTCAACACCTCGAGAGGCGGCTGGAGCGGCGCCAGTGACGGCGGCGATGGTGGCGCAGCGCTTACCTTCAACACCTCGACGCTCGAGGTTCTCCAAAGAGTCCAGCGTCCCCGATCGGCCGCTAGTGCCTCTCGCCAAGCTGCTCGACTTTGGCGTGTCGCAGCTGTGCGTCAACGTCGTGGCGAGCGAGGCGAGCGAGGCGGGCAAGAACGGCGGCCAGAAGGCGAAGCCACGCCACGACGATTCTATCCTCAAGGCAACGGGCACGCCGCCCTATTTCGCGCCGGAGATGCTCGTGGGCAAGCCCTTTCACGGGCGGCCGGCGGACGTATGGGCGTCGGGCGTGACGCTCGCGTACCTCACGAGTGGGGAGATGCCGTTCTGGTCCGACAATATGCCAGATATCTGGCGGCAGATCAAGGAGGACTCGCCAAAGCTCGCGCCGCACTTGTCGGCCGAGCTGATTGCCATATTAGGCAGGATGCTCCACAAGAACCCTCGGCAACGGCCGACGGTCGCGGAGCTACGACAGGACGCGTGGGTCACAAACAACGGCGCCGAGCCCATGCTCCAGCAGGAGCATCTGCCTCTAGACATCTCGGACGACGACATCAAGAACGCCCTGAAGAAGATGAACGTGGGCTTCACGCTCATCAAGGCCGCAGCTAAATGGAAGGCGCTGCCGGCCAAGAACAAGGCGGCGCGCTCCGCGCGCCTCGCCGACCTGAGGCGCCTGCGGTCACTGGAGCCTCTCGCGACCGAGGATGAGGAGGAACTGAGGCGATTAGAAGCCGCAGCAGCCGGTGCCAACGCCGTCGCCGAGGTCGAGGTGCAGATCGTCGGAGGCAAGCCGGCGAAGGCGCCGCGTCCCTCGCTCCTGGCGAGGATGGGCAGCAAGGGCTCGTTCAAAATGTCATCCCGCGATAGCTCACGCGAACGCGATGACGAGGCGCCGCGTCCCTCGCTCCTGGCGAGGATGGGCAGCAAGGGCTCGTTCAAAAAGTCATCACGCGAAAGCTCATGCGAACGCGATGACGAGGCGCCGCGTCCCTCGCTCCTGGCGAGGATGGGCAGCAAGGGCTCGTTCAAAAAGTCATCACGCGAAAGCTCATGCGATTACAAGGTGTGAAAGCTAAAAGTGATGCTGGGCGGCGCGGTGCATCTCCGACAAGCCGCATTGCACACGCGACATTGTCCACATAAAATTTTCACGTAACGGTTGCAAATTGGCGTGTACTACTCGTTGTATGACGAATTTTCAATTGACGATCCAGATACGGGCCCCCGCGCCCCGCATTGGCGCCCCGATCTGGATCTCGCGACCTGTGCGTTCTGTGTTGAGTGTTCTCGCCGGCGTCGAAGTATCGGATCGGTACTATATCGTAGGCGAGATCCGGACCGGTAGCCCTAATGACGAAACCCCCTGGTTGCCTAATAAAGAGATGACGAAACTATATTACTATATTAACGTAAGTCCGGCGACGACGATGCATCGACGTTGGACGTTATGATTGTAGTTCATACACGATACAGGATTGATAGCGGGAGTGAAAACGCTCATAAAAAAATGCTTGCCGTATGCCAAGTGAAGAAAGGAAAGAGCTTTCAGCTGTGTCGACTGCCATCTATGGCATCTACGATAACTGTGGTGTCGTAGAACAACGGCTCATGAACAAGCTAGAACTGTACGTGTTTTCTGCGACCTATACGTTATCGCTGTCCTCCGCCTTGACTTTACGCTGCATTAATTCTTGGCGAATCGCTTGAAGCGCCACCTTTTGACTTCGGGCGAATGCGCTGGCGCGCTTCGTTCGTGAATTGGCAAGCTGCAGCGGCACAAACTCGAGCGCCACAGCACTCTTCTGTTTCAGGTAGGAGTTGACGTATGCGCGCAGAATACCGCTCCTCTGCTCAAGGGCCCTCTGGAGAGTTGTTAGGGACTTTTCATCGCCAATGCGCCGCTCGTCCATCGGCTCCCAGAGCACGCGCGCGACGGTGCCGCCCTTGGCCACCTCCACGTCAACAACGTGGATAGCTGCACCGTTCTCGAGCCGGCGGTCCCGGACCATGCCGCGCGAAAAGGTGGCAGCGAGCGCTTCCCGAATCGTGGCCGCAGCACGTTGCTGCCGCGGGTCGGGCACACCGCGGAACAGTCGGAGCCCGTCCGTAGCAGAGGCGCAGAGACGACGAAAGACGAGTGTGCCCATCACGCGTGAAGACGACGAGTCCCGAAATAAGTCCCGAAAGATCATGACGAAACTCGTCATGCCTCGTAACAAAAAGTCTGAACACAAAAAGGGGTAACTGGTGGGTAGGTCATTCTTACACGTTGGGTCCCATGAACCGTGCTTACAGAATTCTACCTAATGTTTATTTTCACAGAATATTTATTGTGCGCACCGTCTGCACTCTGGTATCACTCTGGTGACACTACCGTACGAGGACCGGCGAAAGGAAATCGCTGCATGCACGCGCGCCTCTCTGGGCACTGAGTCAGTCCGTCAGTCTGACGGTATCAAAAGAGGATTTGGCCCAAGGAGCTTGCGATCTATGATTTACTGTGTGTTCTCTTCGACTCAATGCCACCGTTGGTAAATGCCACAGCCTTGGCCACGGCAGAGGTTCCGCAGCGTCTACTTTGACATGAGGCGCGATCCGAGAGCAAGCAGTAGCGCGCCGCACAAGACGCCAGCGCCGAACGCGAGGGTCGATTCGTTCACGGCCTTAGCGATAGCCTTGCTGGCAGCTGGCGCAGAGCCGCTACCGCCAAGGGCTGCGCTGGTCAGCTCCGTCGGACGCGTCTCGTAGAAGCGGCTCTCCAGAGGCAGTGCGAGGGCCTTGTTCCACTCAACGTCGGATGAGTGTACTCGGACGACCTCCGTCCAGCCCCCGTGGTAGTCAGCGTCCATCATTGATTCCCACCGCTCACACACTGGGTCGCTGCGGTACAGAGAGCCCGGACCCGTGGCCTCTTTCAGGTCCACGCCTGCTGTCTCGACGACCATTATCAGGCGGTCGGTACCGGGCACTCGATAGATGTGCAGTTCTGTCAAGCCCGCCTGCCGTAGGCCGGCGGCGACCTCGGGCCAGATGTTATCGTGATAGTGCAGGTACCCGTCAATTTTGCCAGGCTTCACGGTGGTGGTGAAGACGTAACGCATCGGGTCGGGCGCCGCTGCCGGCCGTACCGATTACCACTCGATAGCGCACGGCCTGTCGCGGCACGCAGGTGGAGTCGTGAACGACCGGTAAAAAGACTCCGGAGGAGCCGGGACCATAAGAGTGGGGGCGTGAACAAGAGGAGTCCGAAACCTCGCGCATTATTCACAGGCCTCTTCGGAGCCACACGAGGAGGGCGGAACCCTCTTCTCGCGAGAGCGCGCGACAGCCTCGCTAGCCTCCAATCGCGATGGACGACCTTTACGACATTGATGTCGACGCGGTACTCGGCGTCGAGCCGGAGCCTCCGCGTGAGCCGCCCGCCTCATACAACTCACGGCGCTACAAGGTCGTGTGCAAGCACTGGCTGCGCGGCCTTTGCAAAAAGGGTGACGACTGCGACTTCCTGCACAAGCTGGACCACGATCGAATGCCCGACTGCTGGGACTTTACGCAGTTCGGCGAGTGCGGCAACAAGGAGTGCCTCTTCAAGCACGTGCAGCCCGACGAGAAGGTTGATGAGTGCCCATGGTATGCGCGTGGCTTCTGCAAGCACGGCCCACGCTGCCGCAACCGGCACACACAAAAGAAGCCGTGCCCCAAATACCTCGCAGGCCTGTGCCCCGACGGGCCGAATTGCCAATTCGGGCACCCAAAGTACGAGCTGCCGTCGATGGCCGGCTCTCACGTGCCGCGTGGTACGATGACGGCCTTCGACCGCGAGATGGCGATCACGTGCTACAAGTGCTGGCAAACGGGGCACTACGCGAACCGCTGCCCGAATGCGCGCGTTCCAGGACCACTCGAGCAGAGCATGATGGGCGGGGTCAGCGAACACAGCGGCGTCAGCGTGCCGATGCAGCCAGGTGGTGCGCAGCCGCAGACCATGGAACAGATGATGATGCTTCTCGGAGCTAAGGGTGGGCCGATGAAAGCGGCGGGAGCACAGCAGCACATGGTGTTGAGTGGTGCCGGGTGACCGGACGGCGCGACCTTTCGGACACCCTCTCGCCGAGTCTTCGTGCTGGTCTCATACGCGTATGTGCACGGGGTCATACTGTGTGTGTGATAAGCCGCGAGCGTCGCGGTCGGGTCTGGTACGATTCACATAGTGATTATTGTTAGTCCACATAGTCCGGACGCGGGACGGACGGGACGCGCGGGCGGCGCGCCCGGACGTCGGCGCCACGGTATCAATGCACGGTATCCGGCACGGTACACACGGTTCGACCCTGGCCTCTCAACAGACTCAGTCTCGCGGAAGCGACCGTGACGTGTCGCTCTCTACAGGACACATTCCCATCGAGACCTCACTAATAAGCCCAGTAACATTTCTGTACTGGTACTGCAGGTATACGGGAATCTCATCAGTCGCACACGTTCACCTTGTCCGAGTAATCCAACAGTGGAAGAGCGTTCGGCACACAGTTCAGCTGGCCGACCAATAGTGCGAGCACGCCGACGCCCGCAAGGATTGACAGGAATGAGAGGCCTTCGGCTGCGCCGAGAAGCCCAGCCGGACCAGCAGGGAGCCCAGACCCGGTCGTCATCTTCTTGAAGAGTGCTGCACCAACGAAGCCCACAACGACAAGGTATGAAATGCCCTCCACCAAACCCACGAGACCAAAAGGCCCAGCCGGGAGCCCACCACCCGTCGTGGCGACCGAATAGAGCGAGACCCACATTACGGGGTTTGCGAGCAGGCCCGCCGCGGAGGCGATCACGAGCGGCGTGGATTCGTCATCAGAGGAGCACTTCAAGCCTGCACAGCGCGGGCTCGAGGTAGAACGCACTTTCGCACGGCGGAAGGTCGGACTTGCTGGCGACAAAGCGACGTGACCCGACAGCGATAGTAAGATCAAAAACAACCTCAACATGAGGGGTCACGGCCGCGGCAGAGTCGGCAGAGAGAGCACATGCAAACACGAAAAAGGTTTTCTCGATTATCTGTGAATGTGTGTGTGTGTGAATGTTTGTCTGCTTCAAACGCAACGTGGCCGTCAGAATTCCTCACGACACAAATCATTCACGCACAAACCTCGCACTTCACAGGGGTTCGGGACCTCTGCGAACGTCTGCGACAGCGTTGTGCCGTCACAAATGAACGTGGTTGGCGCCAAGCGCTACCTGCTCGTCACGCCGTGCGACCCGGGCAACTGCCACATCTACTTTGGAGTGCAGCGGCGGGCGCTCGCGACCGCCGTCGCGCTCGCGCACATCACCGGACGCACTCTCCTCATACCACCCCCAGAGTGGTACCCCGATCAGGCGCAACAGTTTGCGAATGCCTTCATGAATTCGCCGCAAGGTCGCGTGCCGCAATTCGTGCGCTGGTCGGAGCTGTACGATATCGACCGTCTCCGGCAGAGCGGTGTCGACGCTGATGACTTCCACGACGTGAACATTGATCGCATCGACCGCGCCGTTCTGGCGACGGGAGGCGCCATGGCCAAGCTACCTGCCTCTGTGCCGAGCACGCCGAATAGCGACGACGCGCTGCTCGGTCATCTACAAGCTCATCCCTGCAAGCATGGCCGTACCGGGCTGCAGTCCAACTTCGCATTCGAATTCGATTCAGAAACCAATGCCCAGGCCGGCGTCGGTGAGTTGTATGGCCGCCACTTACGCATCGACGCGCTCCGTTGCGGTGCCCTTCCCCTGTCCCGGACTGAAACGCAGAAGGCGCTGGCTGCATGGCTGGGCGATGTCCCTATCGCCGCCGTCTTCGACGTCGGCCACCACGCACACACGATCGTGTCCGATATGAAAGTATTCGTCAAGCTCGACCAAGGTCTGAGGCCGAGCGCGCTGCTCGACCACGAGGCCGCACGCTTCATCCACGAGATGCTGCTCGCGCGCGGCGCATCCAAGTTTGCGGCGGTGCACTGGCGGCACGGCGACTATGTCCCATCCGTCTACAACATGCTCACGCCCCTCGAAAGCGTCGTCAAACGAGTGCGCAAGGCACTGAATGAGGAACTGGAGTGTCCTGACTGCCCAGTGCTCCTGATGACCAACTGCCGCAACGAGAGCGCGCTCGCCGAGCTGCGTGCCGCGCTGCCCACCCTCGTACGCTACACGCCTTTGGCGCCGCCAACGGCGGATGACTACAGGAGCTGGGCTGCGGACGATGTGGACGCGACGCCGAGGACTGTCTTTTCGGACGAGGGTCCACGGCTCCTGATCGAGCAGGCGATCGCGATGCGCGCGGACGCCTTCGTGGGCAACCCGCGCTCCGCGGTGACCGAGTTCGTCGATATGGTGCGCCATAGCCGCAACCAACAGTCGAGACCCAAAATGGAACTCTGAGAGCGCCGCGCTGGGCACCTAGGCCATACATCTCATCGGCACCCAGTGGTTGGCGATCGGTACGCGCGGCGCGACAGAGGCACCCTCCCCCGCTACTTCTCGGCCTTGAAGGGCAACACTCAGGTCACGTGCGTGGGCATGCACGCGACGGCACCGGCGGTGTTGTTAGAGTGACCCGTCCCTCCACCAGAGCTTCTCGCTATCTAGCGCGGCACGAAGCCCGGAGACCTAGAAGCAACGAGGCACCCAAATCCCAATCGAATCGAATAGGATCATAGCGGAGAGTGTATATTTCTATGTTTTGATCGTCGAGGGAAACATTACGATTGCCTGCGTACTGTACCGTACTCGAAAGTCGTCTGAAGTTCGCTGAAAAGCAGTCGGAATCCGATCGAATCGCCGGTTTCCCACCCACAGACACAACACAGACACGACACACGTGTTCGTCTCAGATGTTCATGGATTGTTCTCCCGCCATGTGCACAACCGCCACCCCAACCGCCTACGCGGCTCGAGCCTCGGCGGCCGCCGCCCTGGCCTACCGCCCACTAAAGTACGGCGTACGCGAGCCACGCGATCTGCGACGGTGCGATGGAGACCATGCGCACCTCAATCTACCGACTGCACCTTGTCGGAGGGCGGTCGTAAGGTGTGCATCTCCACGGTGCGCCGCACGCCGTACCCGGTGGCCTCGATGACGAATCTGGGGGGCTCCTGAAGGCGCGCGTTGCCTGGAAGGCGAGACTGGACAGTGACCTGCCACCAGCCACCCTCATGCTGCGCCTCCGCCGCGTCGCCAGTCTTGAGGTTGCGATGCCAGCCGGGCGGCGGCGGCGGCGGCGGCGGCCTCAGTACGGTGGCGCTCACCCACTCGCGCAGCAAGGGCGGCTCTTCAAGAGAGGTTTCGTCAGTTTCGTCCGAACCCACAGGGAATTCGTCAAAGAGGGCGTGGTACTGCACGTACGCCTCGCGTTTGGCGCCCTTGCCGCGCAACTCGAGGACGTCGACCACGAAGCGGCTGCCCTCGAGTCCCTCTTCGTGCATGATCGCCTCCGCCATCACGCCCGGCACTAGAGCCTCGCCCGGCTGCAGCGAGGGGTACCCCAGAGGCTTACTGGGCCACTTGTCGCGCTTGGGAACCTTGCGGGCTGGCGAGTTGGAGGACGCCACCGCCGGTGGCAGCTCCTCGACTGGCGCACTCTGCGCAACGGTCGTCTCCCTATCCGCATCAGCCTCTTCTCTGGATCGCTTGGCCGGCGGCGGTAGGCCCTCGTGCTCGCGCCACGCCTCCCTCAGCGAGCGCGCCTTTTTGCCCCCTGGGCCCTCGTAGGTGGTATACGTTCCCGAAGGTGCGGCATGGCGCACTCCCACCCATCCAGGGGGCATCTCCAGCGGAGCGCCGTGCAGGACTCGAACGGCCTCGCCGCTGCTGCCCTGAGGCGCGTCGTGCTTGCTCGGGCTCGGCACTCCCTCGCCGCCCTCCTCCTCCGCAGCTAGTCCAAGCTTGCGCCGGATGGCTATGAGTGAATGGAACGATTCGCCGTCGAGGGGGTCGATGACGTTGATGTCGCCCTGGCGTGCGCCCTGCGCCGTTTTCTTGCGCAGCTTGAAGCAGAGGTACCAGCCGTCGACCTCATCCGCGTCGTCCTCGAGAGCGCGCTTCAGCTCGGAAATGCGCGCCGCGAGACTGCTAAAGAGCTCCGAGGGGTTCGCGGGCCGTTGATATGCCTCCCGCGCTTCTAGGTGGAGCTGCCACGCGTCCAATGTACGTCGGCGCCAGTCCTTGCCCTCCTCTTGCCACGAGAACCAGTCTTCCCACTGGTCCGATCCATCGGGCAATTCAATGCGCGCCTGGAAGGTGCCGTCGATGAGAACGGCCAGTACCTTGGCCTTGACCCACGCAGGCGGCGCATCCTCCCCCGCCGCCACCTCGACCTCTATCTTCTCGCCCTCGAGCAGCCACACCCAGTCGTCGGGCGGTGGCTTTCTTTTCTTTTCAGTCTTTCTTTTCTTGTCGGTCTTTTCGCGCCGCCATTCGGTGCCCTCCTCTTGCCACGAGAACCAGTCTTCCCACTGGTCCGATCCATCGGGCAGCTCAATGCGCGCCTGGAAGGTGCCGTCGATGAGGACGGTGAGCACCTCGGCCGTCACCCACGCACCAGCTGCCTCGTCGCCTTCGCCCACGCGAATCTCAACCTCGACCCTATCGCCCTCGTTCAGCCACTTCCACTTCTTGGGTGGCGGGCGCGACTTCCATTCCTCCCGACGGCGCCATTCGGTGCCCTCCTCCTGCCACGTGAACCAATCCTCCCACCTGTCCGACAGGTCGGGCAGCTCAATGCGCGCCTGGAAGGTGCCGTCGAAGAGGATGGTCAGTACCTCGGCCGTCACCCACGCCGTCGTATCGCCCAAACTTACCTCGACTTCAATGCGTTCGCCCTTGATTGGAAACTGCCAGTGGGCGGGCGGCGGCGGCGGCGGCACGAGAAGAGGCGCGTTGCTGGCCTCCCCGGACGGCGACGTCTCGGGCGCCTCGACGCGTGCGCGGCCGCTATTGGCGCCGCCGCGGCGCTTGCCGCCAGGGGAGCTGGCCGAGCTGGCCGTCTTCCAATCGTCGCGCTTGCCGCCAGGCGAGCTGGCCAGGCCGGCCGTCTTCCAATCGTCGAGATCGTCGTCCTCTGCTCGGCCGAGGGCGAGCCGCCCCTCGCGGGTGAGTGGATATGTCGTGTCCTCCTGCTCAAACAGGGGCACCTTGCTATTCTTCTCCTTGCCGAGCGTGGTCACGATCGTCGCGCGGAGGGTCGACTTGTTCGGGTGCGCCTCCTGCACCTCCGGCTGGAGAGACACAAAGTCGCAGATCGCATCTCGGTCGCAGATTCCCTCTCGAAGCGCCTCGATGATCGCTGCACGGATCGAGCCTGGCTTGGGTAGCCAGCTCGCAAAGTCTGCCTGCCGGCGCTCCTCCGCCTCCGCTTCAAGCTCCGCGCGCACCTCCTCCTCGGCCTCCTCTTCGCCCTGCTCACCGTCGAGCTCAACCCACTGGCGGCCGTGCCGCGACGACGACGTTGCCCAAGCAGCACGGCCGAGGCGGCGCGCGTGCGCCCCCTCGCCAGCGACCTGCCTGCCCACCGGGATCACCATGGGCTCGTGGGCCCACATGACACGCGCTCCTGGTTCCCCACGCGCAAAGGCCTCCTCGGCCGCCTCGCGCTCCACTGCTTCCGCAGCCAGCGCAGCGGCGCGCAGCCGTTGGAAAACGCCCGTCCGCTTGAACTCCGTGTGCTTGCGTTTGAGCCGCGCCGCGCGCCGCGCGTTGCTCACAAACTCAGCTGGCGTGACCGCGGGCGGCGGCGCTTCGAGAGACAGCTGCGGCTTGATGGCGACTCTGGCTAGGAAGACGGTACCGGGTTCGAGACCTTCAGGGACCGTGGCCGAGTAACGCACGCCATCATGCAGGAAGGCTACCTTGCGGTCGGCGCGTAGGCTCGCTGGAACGAGAAGCTCCAAATCGCGCCACACGCCGTCGCCCCCAGCCCGCACTGGGGACGGCACTCCGGCAGTCGCATCCTTCTCCTCCTCGTCCTCGTCCTCGTGCTCGCCCTCGTCCTCGTCCTCGCCCGCGGCCCACTGCCTGTGGCGCTGGTAGCCCCGGCGGCCACACGTGTGAGCCTTGTGCGAACCCTGACACGCGGAGCATGCCGCGCGCGCCGCCTTGGTCGCCGCCTTAGCCACCACCTTGGCCGCCGCCTTGGCCGCCGCCTTGGCCGCCGCCTTGGCCTCGCCCTTGGCCTTGGCTGCAGCCTTGGCATCTGCCCTGGGCAACGTGCGCCTCCACTTAACCAAGGTCATGTCGAACGGGCCGTCCTCAACCTCGCCATCCCACTCCGTGGCCTCCATGAGCAGCGTGCATTTGAGACGATGCGCCTCGGGGAAAGACGCTGTGGGGAAAGACGCTCCTGGGCCGTCCGACTTACGCCCGCCCGCCGACTTGCGTTCGGGCTTCTCGGTAGTGGTCACCTTTCCCTTGCCTCTGAGCTTATTGGCGGATAGCACTTTCCCCCAATACCAGCCACCGCCGGTGCCCTCGTAGAAGATCTGCAGGCGCTCGCCTTTCTTGGGGGGCGCGCGCGTCGCCTCGTCCTCTTCCTCGCCCTCGTCCTGCTCCTCCTCCTCCTCATCATCCTCATCTTCACAATCCTTTTCCTCGCCCTCATCCTCCTCACCCTCCTCCTCCTCGCCCTCCGCCTCCTCGCCCTCGGCCTCCTCGTCCTCTCCGTGCTCCTCGCCTAGCTGCTCGCCTAGCTGCTCCTGCTCAACAGTCTGCTCACCAGCATTCACACCGGCCCAGGCGCCGCGCCCCTGGCACACATGGCCCTTTTTAGGCTGCCCGCACACCCCGCACAGGTTCGCCGCCCACTCTGTCGCACACACCATGCAGCGGAAGCGCTGGCGCCCCGTGGTGCGCTCCATGGCAGTTGCCTCGCCACCACACTCGGGGCACTCGGGCGCTTGGAGTGTAAACTGGAGAGCTTCAAGCTTGCTTCGGCGCTGGGCGGCGGACTGTGACGGCAGCTTGGCCGACGCGGCGCATACGCCCGCACGGACTGCATACGGCGAGGGCCGCTTGGCCGATGCGCCCGATGCGCCCGATGCGCCCGATGCGCCCGGGATACTAGCGAGGAAGGCGCTCGGAACCTTGTGGAAGTGGGCGTACACAATCTCGTCAGGGATACCCAACTCGAGGCGCCGCTCGAGAGAGCCCTCGAACGGGCGCTTGGCCACCGGCACGAATGAGAATGACGATCCAGCCGCGGCCGAGGGCCCCGACGCTGGCGCTGGCGCTGGCAAGAGCGGCGCCACCAGCTCTCCTTCGGCAGCAGCAGCGGCGGCGGCGGCAGCGGCGGCGGCTAGCATCCTGCGGACCCGATCTGCGCCCGGGTCGAGCCGCTCGGGCGCCTTGACCGAACGTTGTTCGCGTACGCGCCGCTCAACTTGAGGTCGCTCGCGCGGCTCGCGCGGCTGCTGCTTGCGCTGGAATGAAGGGCCGCCACCCCGCTGCACCATTCTGCCACCTCCGTCCAGCAGCCCGAGCGACTCGAGCACTTTCTTGTTCTTCTCGATGTTCTCGAGCCGCTGGCGCTCGTACGCGGATAGGCCGTTGGCGTCCACGACGGCGTCGTCGTCTGAGTCCGAGTCGCTCATGATTGGCGCGCGAGCGCGTCACGAGGGAGTCACACGTCACTTCTCGCGTCAAGGAAGGCGCCGCGCTCGTACGCGTCGTATCGGTCAACTCGCGAAGGGTCGTCTGGAACAGCTTGGAATGGGTAACTTCACATTTGACTGATGAACTTTTCATTATCATGAAACCGCCCGCGCTTCACGAGCACCTGTGCATGTAGCGGAGGTGCTGTGGTCTACCGAAGCATGTCGTTCCAGCCGAATAATGCCTTCGAGGAGAAGTTTCGCCAGTTCCTGCAGGAGCCCGAGACGCAGGAGGCCATCCGCGGCGATCAGGAGAAGGAGATCAAGATCATGAAGAAGATGGATGAGTTTGAGTCGCTCCACGAGCTGACTGGCCAGCGCGAGCAGCTTGCGGTGGCTCTGCAGGACCTCGACGCTGAGTCTCAGCGGCTCATCTACCCGATCCTCCGGCTCAAAATGGTCCAGCACATCCTCTTCGCGGCGCTCAAGGAGACGCGCAAGAATGGCACCTCATTTGTGCAGGCGGTGCGCCAGCAGTCGCTGCTGCACATGCTGGAGCGCGTGCGCGATGAGCTGAACAACGACCCCGAGAATGCGAAGCGCATTGAGGGCGAGTGGTTCCACAACATGCGTTGTGGTCTCGAGGCTGAGGCGGCGAAGATGCCGCCGCGCCAGCGGCAGGTGCTTCCCGCAACGCAGATGCTGCCGATAATCCAGTCGGGTGTGCAGCTGAGGATCAACGGGAACCACAAGTTCAAGGAGAAGAACTACCACGCGGCACTCACCATGTACATGCAGGGATGCGTCGGTTTCGAGATGTATTGCGCGACCAACGACCAGGACCAGACGCTCCTCGACGACGTACACGTGCAGATACGCAAGAACACTGCGGGCGCGGCGCTCAAGACGCGAGACTACACGCTATGCATCTTCTCATGCGACAAGGTGCTCGAGCTGCAGCCGGGAGACACAAAGTCGCTGTACCGGCGCGCGCTTGCGAACTGGCGGCTCGGTGAGGTCGAGAAGGCCTCGGCCGACTTGGAATCCATCCTCAAAGCGCGCGTCAACGAGTACAACGAGGTGGCTGAGTCGGCGACGGCCAAAAAGGCAGCTCGGAAGCTGCTGCGGCAGATTGAGGAGTCGGAGGAGCGTGCGGAGCTCGTCGAGATTCGGATGGCTAGGGCGCTCGCCTTCGAAATACCCAAGCTCGGGCTGTACGAGAAAGCTCCGGTGCCAGCGCAAGCGGAGTAGAGGCAGCCCTAACTCTGTGACATACCTAACAGCCGGGTGAAAAAATGGCGTGATGTCAAACTCTCTCGCCTCAATATCGCAGAATAAATCTACCGTTATAGATTATGTACTAGTATGAAGATATGCGTCGCACTGACTCTTCAGTGTACTGTTTATTTCGTTTCTATGGACCAAAATACGCGAACACAAATTATGCATGCAAATTGCAATGTGCACAGCAAACTCACGACTCAGGAGTCCGAGGTCTCAGCAGCCCGTGGCGGAGCGCGATCAGAGTTGTTTACATGTACAGCTCACCTTTCAGCTCAGTATGGTGTATGGAGAACCCCCTACCGATCGCGGATCGGATTCGATCGCAAGTCCAAGTGATCCGTGGTCGCTCTTCTCTCTTCAGACCGCCATCAGGTGGGTCTCCACGAGAGACTCGAGGCACGAGGGTGGGGCAATCGTCTGGGTCTGCGAGCGGTTGAATTTGTGTTCTTGACATCCATCGCGTTCGGCTTGAAGATGTAGCCAAAGACCGGGTGCGTACATGTCTAGATCATGCTTCCATGTACGCCAGCCCTCGCCCCGCTTGTGGGTTCGTTGTGGTCGCCATCGTCGCGTTGCCCTCTTTGAACAGCTTGCGAAACAGTTGCTCAAAATCGGACTCCAACATCTCATCCCGCTTGATATCCTCCGGCTTGAGTGGCGCTGTCTTAAGCGCCTTGAGTATGTCGAGGCCTGTGAGGCTGAGGGTGGCCACCACGCCAGGGTTGAGGGAGACCTTGAGCTCGCCTAGGCCGGTCACGCAAGACGACAAGTTGTTGAGCATCTCGGCCCACTTGGCTGGCGGGAAGAAGAGCATCATCTCGAGCTGCTCTATGAGGGACGCGTTCTGCTGCACACCCCAGAGAGCGTACCTGGGGAAATGTACGGGCGCCGTGGTGAGACACATGCATGCTGGGACCGGGCGCCGTGCTGAGTGTGTGCACAGCCCAGAGAGCGTACCCGATTGCCCGAGGCACGAGCTGTGCAAAGGTTGCGAGGTGCCCGACCTTCAGATCTCGGAGGGATTGCACAAACCGCCGCACTTCCGGATCAGGAATCTGCATGTTCTGCCTCTCCTCAAAAAGGTGACGGAGCGCGTCTTGTGTGCGCAGGAAACCCAGCTCCAGCTTGGCGTAACGACCGAGGCGGGAGAAGTATTTTAGCCAGCCGTCTGCGAATTCTCTTCCAAGTATGCTGTCCGGGAGCTTTTTCACGGCCTGGGTGAGGCCCGCAGCCAAATCTGCATGCACCTTGAAGAAGGTGCCCTTGTCCAGGTGGGACAGCACTGTCTGCTGCCACACCGCCTCGTCCTCCGAGGTGAGTGCGTCGACTGAGAGGCCCAGGTTTGCCTCCACGCTGATCGAGCTTTTGACTGGAAGGCCCTCGTCGAGAGGAATCTCCATGGGGTTTCTGATGTAGCTCTGCAATTCGACCACGGCCTTGCCGGTGACGATGACACTAAAGGTGAGCGCCATCTCCGAAAGCGCGTGCTTCCACTTACCCATGTCTAGATTGGCTGCCTTCAATGCGTCTTTGAAGGGTTTATATTCCTTGGCTTGCTCGAGGATCTGGAGCCAGTCAGCCACGAGCTGTTCCATTTTCGCTCTGGGAACTCCTTCGCGGCGCGGGAGGGTGAATGCGATCTCGACCTTGCTCGGCCAGTCGTCAGTACGGCCGGGGAAGAACTCGAGTAGGGCCTTGATGCCGAGGTTTGGGGTGGCCGGTTCCGATGAGGACGTCAGCGACGATAAGAAAAACCTCGACTTCTTGGGACGGCCATCACGAGAACCGCCCTGCACCTTAGGGTCGCCAATCTTGAACTCTATGTCGATAGACTGTGACTCGTTCTCTTGCCGATCGTCGACTCCGCCGGTGCGAGCAGCAGCCGCCGCCTTCAAGCGACGTGCCATCATGCGAGAAAGCAGGCTCGCCTGCAGCTGGGCTCGCAGAATCATTGACCCAAGCGCCGAGTCGACTTCTTCTCCCTCGTCGTCCTTCAAACCGCACATGAACGCGATGAATTCCTCCTTATCAATTCCGCCTGAGCCATCGGAATCGATGCTCCTGAACATGGCCTGCGCCTCGTCGGGCGACGCCGTGTTGCCGCAGGCGAAGAGGAGATCCTGGAACTCCTCGATGCCCAGGGTGCCTGAACCGCTCTCGTCGAGCTCGTTGAAAGCCTCCTCGAGGCTCGCGAGGGCCTGCTCTTCCATATCCACCACGGTTGATTTCGCGTTCGGTCCCAAAAGTATTCGCAGGGCTTGGGAAGTTAAAAAGTTACGGGCGAAACAACTTACCGGTTTTGTCGGTAGTTCGATCAGGCAGCCTCATCGTTAGCCCAGCGTCAGTGTCGCTCGCTTGGCTCTCGCTCCATGCGCGAAGCGCGGGCATTCATGATCTCTCGACGAGTCGACGTTGCGCCGCCAAGGCGCCAAGCGCAGCGCGCGAGTTACGCGAGTTCGGGCTTCGCCGGGGCCGTAGCGCGCACGCGCCAGTCTCCGCCTCTCGTGTCTCGAGCTCATTTGGGGTCCGGCCGCACCGCCGGCCGCTACGTGTCAGCGGCGCGTGCCTTCATCTCGCCCACAATTGCTCGCCTCTACCGCCTTTTAGGTTTTACCGCCCCAATTGGCGACGACCGAAGCCGCGGCCGAAAAGTTTAGGATTAAAGACACCGGTACTGTACCACGTTGGATTCTCATCAGTTTTGAGTTTTCATACTCGATCAGTCAGTCAGTCCGGTCAGTTTCGTTGCGGTCCCCCCGCGCTCACCACACCGTCCGCTCACCTCTCGGTGGTCGGTGTCGATATTTCAAATTCCTATTTCTCTTTACGGCCGAGGAGAAATACACGTGTATAGACTTAGTGTTTTCATGGCCTCAATAGCCAGAGTTACTAGATCAAGTAAACGCCTTGAGAGCTCTTGACTAGGCAGATGCTGCGTGCTTCAGAGCCAGGTAGCTCCTCATCTGCTACGAGTAGAAAAAGCATCCCCAAAGCTCCAAGCCTTGAACAAGGAGTACCAGTGGCTCCTTGCGGATGATTGCTGCCTATCGCGCAGCCGGGAAGGCAGCATATCCTTCGAAGGCAGCATATCCTTCGGGATGACCGACAGCCGGAAGGGCCACAGCTCCGGGCGACTGAGTGTCTGCCGCCTCGGAAGCCCGAAGGCGGCCTCGCGCTCGAAGAAGAGGATGTAATTTGAGCCATCGATCACCTTGCTCGCGTTCACCTCTCGGCACCTACCGTCGTCCAATGTGTGCCACTTGCTGCGGTCCGCCGCGTCCCCTTGGCTGCCACCAAACCCAGCGCCGCGGCAGTGTGCAGTGTAGTGGCCTCGGTGCATGGTGCCATGGTGGTTGCACGTCGCATACAGCGAGTAAGTGGCCGCAGAGGACACTCCGAGCGAGCCACCGGTGTACGCGCTCAGGTCGAGCCCATTAAGGGGCGTGATGATCGCCTGGGCGCGTTTCACGTGCTGGCCGCGCCCATTGGAACAGAAGCGCTTCAAGTGCACTAACAAAAGCGGCGGCATCTTCCATAACTCGAAGCGCTTGCTCGCCTGGCGGAAGTCTTTGCACCTGGGGCATCTCCACATGTTCTCGGGGTCGAGCTGCTCCTCCTTGGTAAACTCTCGGAGGCAGTCGTCCAGCGTGAGTGACTTGCCGTCCTTGCTTGGCGGCGGCACAGGCAGCGAGAGGTACATGAACGCCTCGAACTTGCTGCTCTGGCAGCCACACTCTGTGCACGTGACCGTTGATTTGAGCTGACCCTGGAAAAGGTCGACAATCACCGAACGGTCGCGCTTCAGGTAGTTACCCCACGACTCAGCGGCCACGCGCTCCTCGTCCTGCCCCTCTTTGAGCTCACCTGATGAGGGAGGCAATCAGCATGCAATCAGCGACCTCCACCAATCGAGGGCCCTCTTTGAGCTCACCCAGGTCCTCGATGTACGGCTTCTTGCCTACCACGCGGTTGAGATCCTCGTGTAGCCCGTCGAGCAGAAAGGTGGCCAGCTCCTGCGCGTCGTGTTGCTCATTCCCCGAAAACATCGGTGAGAAGTCCGCTAGCGTCTGCTTGAATCGGGTGGGAGTGAAGATAGGCCCATGGGAGTATTCGCCATACCACAGGCTCTTGAGGACGTCCACGTACGCGCGCACGAGCGCGCCGCCCGAACCGAGCGGGTTGTCCACATTCAGCTCAGTCTCCCAAGTGGCATCCTCACTGAGAAAATATGATGTCAAGTGCCGCGTGTGGCTCAGGCACTGCAATGCGGAGTTCATGAAGCATGTGTTGCCCAGATTGGCAAGGCCGACGCGCCCGGCATGGGCACCAAGCGGTGTTGGTAGGCTAGCAACAAGAGTGGATCTGCTCCGCTTGTAACTTGCTGCTGGGGTGGATGATGACCCTGCCTGGCGCTCTTCGAGTGTCGAGGCGGGTTCACTTTGTGTGTCACACGGTTGCGCCTGCCGTCGGCGATTGGCGGTGAAGCTCCTCGTCAAGAACTTGAGCCACGAGTCCGCGGCCGTGTCGTCGTCCTCCAAGGTCAGTGAGGACGACCGTGAGCCCAAACCGCACTTACCGAAACCTCGCCCAAACCACACTTTCGAACTCGAAGTCGTCGAAATTGAGCGACACATCTTGAGATTGCGAAGTCGCGCGGCGGGCGTCTTGAACTGTTCTGAGCTGACCATTTTTCTGAAATCTAGAGAGTGTAATGCTGCTCGACCTCACACAGCCCGCCGGCTCTCCTCTGTCCGTCACGCTGGAGGCGCTCCTGCACGCTGCAGATGATTACGTTCCACGGCTGCAAGCAGCGGCAGGAGCAGCGGCTGCTGAGCAGCCGCAGCAGTGCCCAGTCGTCGCGATCATGGCCGAGCAGGGTGCCGAGTTGATGCTTTGCCAGTTGATTGCGCAGCGCGCAGGATGCGCCTTCCTGCTCGTGGACCCGTCGCTGCCGCAGGATCGCGTGCGATACCTGCTGAACGACTCTGGGGCTATGGCGATGCTGCTCGTGGCTCCGCATGGACCAGCTCTGCCGGAATCCTTGCCAATCATACACGTGCAGTGCCGTGCATCATCCGCAGTGCAACTGACGTCGCCATCGGGCTGTGCAGACGTGGCTCGTGCGCTACTTGCGCCTTCGGCACGAGGCACGCTCATGTACGTGTGTTACACGAGCGGTTCGACGGGTCGCCCCAAGGGTGTTGCCGTCAGCCAGGGCTCGCTGGTGGCCTATGCCGAGGCCAACGCAGTGGCGCATGCCATCGGCCCCTCGAGTCGAGTGCTACTAACTTCGGCAGTGTCGTTCGATCCGTGCATTGGCGAGGCATGGACCGCGCTTCTCGCGGGTGCTACACTCTGCCTGCCGTCACGCACGAGCGTGCGTGAGTCCCTGGGCGCCCTTCTCGCCTCCTCAGCAGCGACGCACGTGTGCAGCACCCCTGCGCTCTGGACGACCGTTGGAGGATCTCCCGCCGCGTTCCCACATCTCGAGGTGGTCACCCTCGGAGGTGAGCGCATGAGCGCTGCGCTGATCGCTCGATGGGCATCGGAGCTCGACGAGGCTCATCGGAGCTCATCGGAGCTCATCGGAGCTCATCGGAGCTCATCGGACGACCTCATCGGAGCTCATCGGAGCTCATCGGAGCTCATCGGAGCTCATCGGAGCTCATCGGACGACCTCATCGGAGCTCATCGGATGGCATTGGAGCTCGACGAGGCTCACGGACCACCAACGCGCCGCCGCCGACGCCTGTGCAACATCTACGGGGTCACCGAGTGCACTGTCTACCAGAGCTCTTATGAGGTAACGGCCCCGCGCCGCACGAGCGCCGTGACGAGCGTCGCCACGGCTCCGATTGTGGCTGATGATGGGCAGGGCGCACTACTCGGTGCACCTCTGCCCGGGTGTACGCTCCTGTTGCTGGACGATGCCCTGCGCGTGATTGAGCCGCCGGCGATGGGTTCGGGTGTGGAAGCTTCGAACGCGAGAGAGGCGGCGGGATCGATTGCATGCACTGGGCAGATCGCCATCGGTGGCCCCCAGCTCGCGCAAGGCTACCTCAATCAGTCCGCCCTGACGGCCGAGCGCTTCGTTGAGCATCCGACGCTCGGCTACCGTGTGTACCTGACCGGCGATGTGGCGGCATGGGCATGCACGCCTGACGGCGCCCCTTCGCTTCGGCTGCTGGGTCGTCGCGATCAGCAGGTGAAGCTCAACGGCATGCGGCTGGAGCTGGGCGAGGTGGAGGGGGTGCTCACGCGCTGCCAGCCACTTGTCGTCCATGCGGCGGCCCTCGTCATCGACGGGCGACTGGTAGCCGCAGTCGAGAGGCGGACAGACAAGGACGTTGCCACTGATGGCAAGTGCGGCAGCAGCAGCAGCAGCGGGAATGGCAGCGGCAGCGGGAACGGCAGCGGCGGCGCTGGCCGCGGTGACACCAGCCTCCGCCATGATGCGCTACTGCAGGCGGCGGCGGTGGCGCTGCTCCGATTGCATGCGCTGCGCGAGTTGCCAGCGGCTGTGACGCCGTCGGAGATTGTGCTCGTCATCAAGATGCCTCTCACGCCTACTGGTAAGCTCGACCGCATCGCACTCGCGCCCATGTTGCGAGCGCACCTCGCCGGAATAGAGGGCACCCCCAGCGACACGACGAGTACCGGCAGGCGCATCGACAAAACCGAGGACGCGCGGCTGGTTGATGCGCCCGACACGGCGCGGCTGGGTGCGGCGCCGGGCGTAGCGCGAGCTGGGGCGCCGCCACCACCGCCGCCGCCGCAGCCCCTGACCGCCCCAGCACTCAATCCACTAGAGGCAGCGATCGCAGCGGTCTGGGCCGACGTACTCAAGCTCGGTCTCGAGCGCCTCGGTCGGCGCTCAGACTTTGTGCGGCTCGGCGGGGACTCCATTCGAGCCCTCCAAGTGGCGCGCAAGCTCGCTTTCACGCTGGTCAGCACACATGCGCCGCGAGCGCCCTCCTCTCGACGCAATGACGAGGAGGACGTCGACACCGCCGACTACGGACTGCTGCGCGGTGTGTGGTCTCCCAAAGCGGTGTTACAATTGCCCTTGCTCTACAGGTACGCCGCCTTCTTGGCCGAGCATGGCGTGTGTGTGCCCGGCGACGAGGCGGCGGCATCCGAGGCTGCGTCTCCGACGGCGGCCCTAGCGCCCGCCGCACACGAGGCCGATGTCGAGGCGCGTGGCAAAGCGGCTCCGGCTCATAAGGCACCCGAACAGGATCACTCCGCCGCTGCCGCGATCCTCGACGCAGCTGAAGCGGCGGCCGCGTGCGAGGCCGCCGCCGCCGAGGAGGAAGAGCTCATCGATGAGATCATGCGCCTGAGCTCCGAGCTGACGAATCCCACGCTCACGCGGCCCACTTTGCAGCTTTCGCTCAGCCTCGCCGCGCGCTATGGCAACGACGTGCTCGCGCGCACGGCGCTTGCGCTTGGTGCGGACTGCGCACCACGGGCATCGCGCGCGTTACGTGGCGACACTATCCTCAACGAGCGAGGGCTACCCCCTCTGCATTTGGCCGTGCAGGCGGGGCACACGGCGCTCGTGCACACACTGCTGGGGGCGTCGGCTCCCGTGACGCTCATCTCGACAGCGGGCCTGCCGCCGCTGCATCTGGCCGCCCAGTCCGATGTATCCCGTGGCGCGCTCGAGCTGCTGCTCGATGCAGGTGCACCTATTGCCATGCGAGATGACCGTCGGCAGACTGCGTTGCACTCGGCAGCGCGCGCCGGCTGTCTGGGTGCGCTGCGAAGGCTGATCGAGGCGGGCGTCGAGTACGATGGGCGTGAGGAGCGAACTTCCAATCGACGAGAGCCAACGATCGAGCTGCGCGATCGGTGGCATCGCACGGCGCTCCATTGGGCGGTTGTGAACCAGCAGCACGCGGCGGCGGCGCTGCTCATCAGTGCGGGCGCATCGGTCAACGGCGTCCCCATGTCGGCGCGCAAGCACGGCAAGAACACTTCGCTGCCCCTTGAGACGCCGCTGCATTCGGCCGCGCGCCTGCCGCCCAATGCGGCCGCGCCGCTCGTTCAGTTACTGCTCGCGGCTGCGGCCGACCCGAACAGACGCGATCAATTCGGGCAGACGCCGTTGCACGTGGCGGCGGCCGCGTCCGCTCAGGCGCCTTGTGGACGTTGTGCGTCCGGCAGCGACGCCATTGATCAGGGCGCCGATGCGGCGGTGATGGCGCTTCTTGAGGCTGGCGCAGCTGCTGCAACGAAGGATGATATGGATAGGAGCGCCCTGGATGCGGCGAGGTTGTCGCACACAGCCGCGGGTCGGGATGAGCTCCCGCTCGAGATATCTAGACTTCTCACGCTGTGATCAGTCGATTGCATCGTCAATTTTCACAAACACTGTGCGTTTCGTCGCTCATGTCTCCAAGAAAGCCCAAACTTGATTCAAAGATGTGTGTTTCGTCGACTCGTGTTTTCAGCCCAAACTCGTCGGACCCCTCTGTGTGATGTGTTTTTGTCGACGTCGTGGACGCCGCGCCTCGCGAACCAGGCCAGTCGTCGATGCGTCCTCGCACACTTCGTGAGCAAGTTGCGGCCACACGCGCCACGTGGGGCACGGAAGATGCCGTTGGGATGCGGATACACGAACCATGGGAAGCGCTACCGTCACGAGTCCTGCCACAACGAGTCCAGCCGCGTCGAGGGCTCTTTGCCCTCCCAGTGAAGACGCTCCTGCACGTGTTGCCACGCGACATTATCATGCACATCGTGTACCTTCTCCCGACGCATCTCGATATTGCGAGAATCGAAGCCACGTGCCGATCATTTCAAGCACAACTGGGCTACCCTCGTTCGGTCGTCGCAGATGCGCTGATCCTCCGAGCACAATCGGCGGGGTGCACCCTTCGAAGCGCGTTCACCGCAGACCTGCTGCGCGCCGAGGGCATGCGCTCACTTGCCAAGTTGTTACGCGCTGAACATGGAGGCCTGCCGCTCATGCACAGCTTGGACACGAACACAGGGTACGACGGCGTCACCTTCCGTGAATGGGCAAAGCCATTCGCTTACTACGCGGCGGTAGACGGAAACATGCTGGGCAGCTTCTCAACGGCGGTAGCGGCAGCTCACGCAGTGGCAAAGTACCGATGTGGGCTCGATTGGCAGTCTTGCCGCAAGACCCAGGGTCTTGCACGCTGAGTCATGTGTATTGAAGACGCCAAAGTCGATCCTGGTATGTCGAAGTATATCTGAGTGTATATGAGTGTATCTGTTCACTAGAGCGTTTAGTCTTTCGAGTAGAGGCATCTCGATTTTTCAGTGGTTACTGCAAAGGTCACCACAGAGTCTAGGTCACCTTATTACCGGTACGTCGTTCAGAGAATTCCGGTGCATCTTCGTCCTGCCGGCTGTGCACATCGTCTGACTGATCATGTGTTGAAAGCCCGCGCGCGCGCGCATCGCGCATCGATCGAGCGCCACGCGAGCGCCACGCGAGGACGATGAGTTGCCTGATCGAACGACCGACAAAACCGGTAAGTTGTTTCCGGCCCGAACTTAAAAATCTTTGGGTTCCGAAATCGCGAAGTAAATTAAAAGCGATATGGAAGCGCAGACAATCGCGAGCCTCGAGGAGGCTTTCAACGAGCTCGACGAGAGCGGTTCAGGCACCCTGGGCATCGAGGAGTTCCAGGATCTCCTCTTCGCATGCGGCAACACGGCGTCGCCCGACGAGGCGCAGGCCATGTTCAGGAGCATCGATTCCGATGGCTCAGGCGGAATTGATAAGGAGGAATTCATCGTGTTCATGTGCGGTTTGAAGGACGACGAGGGAGAAGGCGACTCGGCGCTTGGGTCAATGATTTTGCGAGCCCAGCTGCAGGCGAGCCTGCTTTCTCGCATGATGGCACGTCGCTTGAAGGCGGCGGCTGCTGCTCGCACCGGCGGAGTCGA
>JWZX01003180.1:0-17870 GCA_001275005.1 Chrysochromulina tobinii | reverse complement strand
ACTTGTGTTGACCGAGGGGCGCGGAGCCGTCCTTTGAGACGGTGGTGGAGTGAGCGTGGAGGGACCGCGAAGAAACTGAACTGAACTGAACTGACACGGCACATCTGATGCACATGCATGTGCACATGGCGCGTGCATTGGGCGCGTGCTCGTACATACGTGCGAGCGTCCCCACATGCCGACTTTGGGTCCCCACATGCCAACTTGGTTTGCATTGTACAATGGGGAACTGACTGCTTACAAGTACAATGCAAGCACTTCCATGGGTCGCCTTCCATTTAGGAAAACCGAGCGCGCTCTTCTCGGAATGCTCGTGGCAATGTCGTGTGGCAGGCCGCCCGCCATCGAAGCTGACCACCCAAACAGCAAGCAACAAACCGGAGCGGCCGTTGCTGGTAACGTCGCCTGGCTCGGCGCTGGCAGCGTGACCTGGCGTGCGGGGGTGGTGGCAGCGGAGTGCGGCTCTGCTCTTGAAGGCGCGAAGCTCGAGGCGGAGCTCGCCGCGCTGCTACCAAGGGCGGCGGCAGCGCGTGGCTTCGTGCGGGCGTGCCTTCGCGCCAAACGGTACCAGCTGGACAAGGCGCACACGCTCGCATGTAACTATATCGCCTTCCGAGAGCGCGTCGGCTGGCACGTCCCTGGCGCCGTGTGTGCCGCGGCGGTCGCTCCGGCGCTGCGCTCCGGCTTCAACACGCTCCTAACCGCACGCGATCGGTACGGGCACGTTGTACTCACGCAGTCGATGCACCGCTTCGATCCTGCCAATGGCACACTCGAAGCACACCAAAGATCAGGATACTACTTGCTCCATCGCGCGCTCCAGCGACCGGGTGCACAGACAAATGGCATCGCACTGCTGCTCGACTTCCGTGGCTTCGGGATACGCCTCTTCTCGCGGTTCGGGAGAGCTGACGTCGCACGCGGCGTCGCGATCCTACAGGACTGCTTCCCCGCGCGTGTGGCGGTTCTCTACGTCTTGCACGAGCCGCGTTTCCTCAAGTCAGTCTTCACACTGCTCCGCCCCTTTCTCAAGGCCGACTCCCTCTCCACCAAGTTCGTGCTCGTCGGGAGCGAGTACAGCCGGCTGTACGAGCATCTGCCGTGCGAGGCGGTGCCCGAGGCCATTCTAGCGGGAAGGCCGGCCGATGATGCGTGGTGTGCCTTGGTCGACTCGTGGGTGGCAGAGGAGGCGGCGACTGACTGCACTGAGTCCAGCACTGACGACTATGATCGGGATCCCGGGGTCGCCCAGTTGTTCCCGATGTGTTATCTGTAATTTAAAGCGAAGTAACGTACGTATCGTATCAATTTGCAATCACGATGTGCCCACTGGCCTCCCCGGACCCCGGGCAGTCGATTTCGTCGCACTGCCGCACGACACACACAGGTCATGCTTTATTGAGCGGCATTTGACATCCCTCGTGCACATAACGATGTTGCGCCGCGCGTCACGTGTAGACACGCGGCTGGGTCGTGTAGTGCCTCGGTGACGAGTAGAGGCGCAGGCGAGAGGCTTTCCTATCCTTGGGCGTCATCGACGCCTTCACCTCCTTACGCCGCTCTATCCACCGACGCGATGAGCTCATCCAGTGGCGTCGGCGGCTCGAGTGGAACTTTTTGGAGTCGACAGAGCGTAGCTCGTGCTTCATGCGCAGTCGCTCCTCCCACTCGCGGTCGTGGTGCCGGCGTGCCGCCATCGAGTCGGGGAGCGTCTCCATTGGCAACGGCTCCCAGGCATTGGATGGGCCGCGATCTGAGGTCGCTCCGCCGTGCGCGCCGGCTTCCCGCGCCTTTTGTGTGGCCAGGAAGAGATCGAGATTCGGATTCGTGCTCGACCCGGCGCGAGCGCCTAGCCGGCCGTCCGCACTCCCGAGGGAGAACTTTGAGATGAAGCCGGGCATGGAACGCGTCGACAACACCGCCGAGCGCGCAGAAGAGAAATCCGTGCGAGCAGAGCCGCGCACGGAGCTCTTGGCGCCCTGTGTGCGCGCCGAGCCGTCATAGTTCGCCACATCGGCTGCCCACCGGGCATTCTGATGAGCTGCCTCGTCACCTGGGAGAGGTCCCTCGTCGGCCATCTGGCCCTTGGTCGGGGCGGCAGCGCCGGGAAGCGCCTGTGTGGGCTGTGTGGGCGACGGAGTGCGCTTGCTCATCGCGCCGAACGTACGCGCGAACCAACCGCCGCCGCCGCCGCCGCCGCCGCCGCCATCCTCATCAGCACCGGCTCCTCCTGCAGAGGCACTCGAGGCACTTGCCGCGTCCCTGATGGCCTTCTCCCCCTTCGTGGGCTTCGCGCGCGACGAGAGGAAGCCGCGGCGCGGCGCCGTCACTGCCGAGCGCACGGAGAGGATGCCCTTGCTGATTGCCGATGATGGCTTCGGCTTGCTGCCGCTGCCGCTGCTCCCTACCGGTCGAAGACCCGTAGCCGGTGGAGTGCCCGAGACGACGCTTGTCGCGGAGGACGAGGCGAAGCTGCCCGAGACGGCGCTGCTGATGCCCGAGACGGCGCTGCTGATACCGCTCGCGCTGCTGACGCTCGAGGCGGTGGAGGTGGTGGTGGAGGACTTGGCGGACGCCTTCGTTGGGCTCAGCACAGGCGCCGCAGCGGGCGCGCCCGCGACCGGCGCAAGCCCGTGCTTTTGCGCCACCGCTGCTGGTAGGGCTCCTTTGCGCGAGGAGAGCACGCCGAAGCCAATGGGACCGATGCGACGGAAGGGCGCGCGGTTGTGGCGCGCGGAGCCGACGGCCTCATGGCTCGACGTGGGCACGGCGTACGACGGCCCTGCGAACGAGGTACTTGAACATGCCGTCTCCCGTCGCGCGCTGCTCGTCGCACTGCGTGCGCTCGCGTCGTACGACGCGTCCACCGCCGCATCGGCGCCAGGCTGGTAACGCGCGCCGTCGATGGCACCGCCGGCACTGCTGGGGCTGCCAGAGCTCATCTTACCCGCTATCGCCGCCCGATGCGCCTCGCGCTCGCGCAGCATCTCCATGCGCCAGTCACGCCGCTCGTGCGCGTGCTTGCGCACGAGGATGGCCACATGCTTGTGCCCGCGCGCCTCGGCCCACGCGAGCGCATCGCGCCCGAAGGCGTCGCTGATGTCGATCGGCGCGTCAACACTCAGCAGCAGCTTAACCATCTCCACATGGCCGGCCATCGCCGCCAGGATGATGGCTGTCCGTCCGTAGCAATTGACCAGGCCGACGCTTGCGCCGCGGCGGAGCAGGATCCGAGCGGCGTCGACGTTGCCCTCCATGGCGGCGAGCATGAGTGCGGTGATGCCAATACTGTTGGCCACGAGCTCCAGGTCCTTGTCGTACCCCTCACGGAATTGGTTGCTGCCGTACCAGAACTGTGCGTATCCGACGCTCCATCGAGTCGTGCACGATTCGAGAAGGATTTTGTCTATGCGCTGGTCCACATCGTGGGGAAAGGTTTCGCTCACCATGGCCAGTGGGAAGGCATCGCGGACGGCCTGCATGCGGCTGCGTTGGGTTTTTTATGGAGTCAAGTGGATTGGACTGCACGCATCGTGCGAGGCAATCTTGACACTACGCTTCGCTTTGGGGGACGTTTCGTGGGAACGCATTTCGTTTCGTGTTTCGTCGGATGAAAAAGTAAGTGCTTGAGGGTTGCGTTATGGACGGCTCGGCGTTCGGAGACTTGAAAAACAAACCATCACCCAACACGCTGTTGACGACGAGCCCAGCAAGAGCATAAAAGGAACCCGACCCAGCCGCGGGTTGCACTGACCACTGTCTCATGGTTGCACTGCGGCGCGCCGCGCCGTTCGCATCTGGCTGATGGCACGTCGAACCGCGCGAAAAACGGCCAGAGGGGCTTCGTGCGCCCTCCCCTGTGGGAGCTCTGTAGAGTTTCGTCATGTGAGCACCTGTGATGTAAAGTTTCGTCATGGGAGCTCTGTAGAGTTTCGTCATATGAGCACTGTAGAGTTTCGTCATGGGAGCTCTGTAGAGTTTCGTCATGTGAGCACCTGGCCCCTTCGCGCTGCTGCTGCCGCTCGTCGCCATCGCGTCCTCCATCTGTGCCTCAGCCCTCCCAGTCCCCTCAGCCCTCCCAGTCCCCACAGCCCTCCCAGTCCCCACAACCCTCCCAGTCCCCACAGCCTGAGCACCACCGTCATGCCAACGACGGTGCGCGCGCGCGCGCCCGCGGCGGCGCCTCCCACTCCCCCTCGGTCGTGGCGGGTGGCTCCGGCATGCATGTAAGTGCTCACCTCGGCGCCTCTCTCCCATTCGGTCGTGGCGGGTGGCTCCGGCATGCATGTAAGTGCTCACCTCGGCGCCTCACTCCCACTCGGTCGTGGCGGGCGGCTTCGGCATGCATGTAAGTGCTCACCTCGGCGCCTCACTCCCACTCGGTCGTGGCGGGCGGCTTCGGCGTGATGTCCAGCGCCACACGCGCAACACCCTCGATGGCGCAGATCTGGGCCACCATCTCGTCCAGGCACTCCAGAGGCACGTCCTTGCCGGGGCAGGCGGGACGCCCCGTCATAAAGTCACGCGTAATGAAGGCACGGATGCCAATGGAGCGGCCCCCCGCCAGGCCAAAGCCCACCGGGAAGAGCGTCACTGGCACCTGTGCGAGCGAGCGCAGTAGCCCATACTTGAGCAACAGGTCGTTGACGACCTTGTCGGCTGCGCGGAGTTGCTCTAGGGGCGCGAAGCCGTTGGCGCTATACAAGCACGTGGGCGTGATCTCGCGAGGAGGTTCGTCGAGCGGCGCGCCCATCAGGAAGCACACGCGGTTGACCTGATGCACCTTGGTCGGCAGCAGCTGAGCGAGCTCAAGTAGCTGAGGCCATGAACCGTGCGGCGAGTGCGCCATCGTCAACGCAGCGAGGTAAGAATACGAGCGCCCGTCGCCTTGCACGCCCACAGTACGTACCTGATGAGGGACGCGATCAGCATGCCATCAGTCGGTGCGCTTCGTCAACCACGTCGCCTTGCACGCCCACAGTACGCACCGGCAGTAGGACCGGCTTGACAGGGAGCGAGGAGCACGCGGCGCATTCGGCGACGAGCTTCGCCTGCACGGCGTCAAAGTCGGGCGTGATGTACGGCGCATCGGCGCACAGCACGCGGATAGCGAGACCCGGCCCGGGGAAAGGTTGACGCCAGACGAGTGCCGTCGGCAAGCCGAGCGCCTCGCCAAGCTCTCGCACCTGATGAAGGACGCCATCAAACGCCATCAGGCGCCATCCGATGCAATCAGATGATGCAACCAGAGGCCATTAGACGCAATCAATGGTGCTCAGGAGCGCGTCTAGAGAGAGTCATTAGACGCAATCAATGGTGCTCAGGAGCGCGTCTAGAGAGAGTCACACGCACCTCGTCCTTGTGATAGTCACGCAGTGGCTCGAGGACGCGTCCCTCATCGCGCAGCTGGCGCACGAGCTGCGTGTCGTTATGGTGCGTCTTGATGCACTCGGCGTTCGTGGAGACGAGCGTGGAGGCCGACTCGATCAGGTCCGGGCGCAGCGTACCTGTGGGAAGAGGGGCGCGCGCCGTGGTGAGCACTTGCATGCCTCGGAGTCCATCGAGCCGACTCGATCAGGTCCGGGCGCAGCGTACCCTGTGCTAGGAAGACATCGGCAGCCTGAAGACCCTTCTTCTCACAGAGCTGCTGCGTGACTACCATGAAGGTGTCGCCGATGATCTTGCGCTTGTCCTCGGGAGAGACGGTGTGCTGTAGCTCGCCCGTCCGAGCACCCTTGATATCCGTTGTCGCGCATGCAAACGTTGAGCTCGCGTCGAGGACTTCTATAGGCACGCCGAGGGCGGACAGCGCCTTGACGACTGTGGCTGACTCGTCGTGTCGCATAAAGCCATGATCGATGTGCAGGCAGATCAGTCGCTCGGGGCCAACAGCCTTGTTGATCAATGCTGCACATACGGAAGAGTCGACACCGCCAGAGACGAGGCATAAGACCTTCTTCGACGGCCCGACCACCTCGTTGATGTAGCTGATGGCAAGCTGCTCACGGTGGACGGGTGAGTACAGGCCATGTAGGCCACACACGCCATACAGAAAGTTGCGTAGCATCGCGATGCCGTCGATCGACAGGTCCACCTGAGGGAAGCAAGCAGAAGCTCATCAGAAGCTCATCAGAAGCTCATCAGGTCCACCCGAGGAGGGAAGCAATCAGAAGCTCATCAGAAGCTCTTAAAAGGCTCATCAGAGGCTCGTCAGAACCTCATCAGTGCCAATCAGCCCAAGAGGACACGCACTTCGGGGTGGAATTGCACGCCATACAGCTGGCGCTCAGCACACTCGATCCCAGCGATCAAGTCGCCCGAGCGCGCGATGACGCGGAAGCCCTCGGGCACCTGATCGACGCTGTCGCCGTGCGTGAGCAGCACCTGCGTGCTCGTGCCTAGGCCCTTGAATAGAGCGCAGCCCTCGGCGATGTCGATCGTGAATTGACCATCCTCGCGCTTGGCCTTCTTCTCGACCGTGCCGCCGAGGGCATAATTTAGCAGCTGCAGCCCGTAGCAGATGCCGAGCAGCGGCTTGCCGAGCTTGAAGATGGCGGGGTCGTAGGCGGGCGCGTCGGCCGCGTTTACCGACTTCGGGCCGCCCGAGACGATGATGGCCGCATACTCGCCCAGCTTAGACGCCGGCGTGTCCAGTGGCAGCAGGTCGCACTCGATGGAGAGCTCGCGGACCTGCCGGTCGATCACCTTGCCGTATTGCGCGCCGGCATCTAGGATGACGACCTTCTCAGACGATCGCGGGGCGTTGACGCGGGGACGCTTGGCCAGGATGTCGCAAATGGCCAGGATGGGGTTGGCGGGGTGAGTGCTCAGCACCTCGGCCACAGCCGCGGCCAACGCCTCCTGGACGCCGTGCGCAGCAAGATACTCGCGGCCCGACTGATCTGACATTGGAGTTTAGGATTGCTGGAGTCGCCGTCGAGCGGAAGAGACCGTGGCAGGGGCCGAGACCTCGGCGACGGCATTGAGGCCACGGAGTTCATTCGCGCTCACGACGTGCACTCGCGACGGCGCTTCCGCCGTGTTGGTAGAGATCTCTGCATTTCGGCTCATGCCCTCGAAAATGTGAGAGTTGGTTGCTCGTACTCGAACTGTCGTCCATTATAGTTTCGGCGCGTCGCACTGATAAGAGCGCAACGCGTCTGACCTCTCCGGAGACATCGAAGTTTGGAGTTGTCCGGACCGATCATCGTCGGCCTCCCCCCGAAGAGGACGAGAGCGTCAGCACGTCGTTGCCCGCTGCTCATCGCCATTCTCGGACATGTGGGCGAACGGTCTGCACCGGTTACGTACGGAAGATGCAGCAAGGCAAGGTTTTGATTCGATCGTGGATCTGATATGTGGCGATGCAGAACATGCCGCCGTGCTCGCCACCGATGGCAGGCGCGCATTGAAATACTCAGAGCTGAGGCGTTTTGTCGGCGAGACTGACGTTGGCCGATTCGGGATCGCCGCTACTGACCGAATGGCTGTCTGCATCCCCAACGGACCAGAGGCTGCCACCGCCTTCCTCTCGCTTGCCAGCCGATGTGGGTATGGTCCGCTCAACCCTCAGATGACTGTTGCTGAACTCTCTTTTGAGCTGGAAGATCTTCCCGCCAAGGCGGTTGTGATCCAAAGCGGCGTGAACAATGAGGCTGTTCTGGAGGCTGCTAAGGCGCTCAACGTGTCTATCATCGAGCTCACACCAGACGTTGGTGTGGCCGGTCGTTTCTCGCTACGGGCTTGTCGTCTTCTCAACAGCTCCGATTCCCTCCCTGTGCTGATTGCAAGCAAGCGCCAAGACACGTGCCTTTTGCTACACACGAGTGGCACGACGGCGAAACCCAAGGTCGTTCCCCTCACCCACGAGAATGTCGGCGTGGGTGCCCAGTGTATCGCGAGCACCCTCAAGCTCAGTCGTGTCATGGTAAACCTCAACCTGATGCCGCTCTTTCACATCCACGGACTTTCGATAAACGTGCTCGCGAGTTTGTCGTCGGGCTCAAGTATCATCGCCACCAGTGGATTCAATGCACAGAGTGTCTTTGGAAGTTGGCTTCAATCCAACCCAGCGCCAACGTGGTTCAGCGCAGTGCCCACCATCTTCCAGCTACTCTTGCAAGAACACCGGGTGCGCCCGACGCCGGTGTGCTTGCACCAGTTGTGCTTCCTACGCAGCGAAAGTGCCGTACTGCCCCTGAGCGTGGGTGAAGCCATCGAAGAACTCTTTGGTTGCTACATCGCGCAGACTTACGCGATGACCGAGAGCATGCCAATCGCCGCCAATCCGCTCGGCCCGGGTCGCAAGATTGGGAGCGTGGGTCCATCAGCTGGCCCGACGATCACGCTGTGCGATGAAAGCGGCAAACCAACGATTCAAGGCCAACGCGGCGAGGTCTGTGTCAAGGGTGCATGTGTCACACGAGGCTATGAGCTCCGTGCTCACATGGCGATCGACCCCAACAAGGAAAGCTTCAACGTGCTCCATGGACTGCGAACTGGCGACGCGGGTGTCATCGATGCCGACGGCCACCTAGTTCTCGCGGGCCGTTTCAAGGAGATCGTAAACCGTGGCGGGGAGAAGATATCTCCTTTTCAGATTGAGCATGTTCTTCGCCGCCATCCGGCTGTCCGAGATCTCATCGTCTTTGCAATTCCGCATGCTCAACTAGGGGAGACAGTTGGTGTGGGAGTTGTGCTCTCGATGCCGTGCGCTCCGCTCTCACTGGATGAACTCTGTCGCTTTGCTGAACGCGATCTATCGCGCAAATGGCTGCCCGAAGCGATGGTCCTCCTCGAGACTATACCCAAGGGTGGGACGGGAAAGCCTCTTCGCATCGGACTTGCGGCTAAGCTTGGAGTCGAGGCGATTCCTTGCGAGATGGGCGCTGACGATCAACGTACCACATCTGACATTGGTTCGTCCTCTTCGGCATTGTTGTACGGACATAACAACACGTCATCAGTGCACGACTCTCTTGCGCTCAGCAGTCACAAGGTCCCAGGCTGCCTCGACAAGGGCGACACCTTCACGCAAAGCCTCACCGCCATTCGTGGGCTTATAGGTCTTCTCATTCTCATCGACCACATTGTCAACCACGGCTCGAGTGCGCCGGCTGCTACCGCGAGCAGAGCCCCGCCAAACGCTGGTGTGACGGCGCTCATCATCGCCTCTGGATTTACGAGCACGACCATGCTGGGTATGGAGCCGCTCTGGCGTTCGATAGAGGGTCGACAGCGTCTTCGCAACTGGCTTTTGAGCCGTCTGGACGTTGTCCTCTTCACCGCTTGGTCTACGATGCTCAAGGACTACTTGATCCTCGACGTCACTGGCCGTGCATCGGAGCGCGAATCCAGCCTCAATCTGATCGACTTTCATTTGCCCACTTCTCCGTTGGACTTCCTGGGCTGCACAACCTTTCTGATCTACTTTTACGACCCAGCTATGCAATGTCCCAACGCTGCCGTCTGGACTGTCAGTGCATTGCTATTTTCATGGGTGCTGCTGCCTCTTGTGCTTCTGCGATTTACGCACGGCGTGGCAAGCGCAGCAAACGATCGCGGCCTGCTCGTTGCGGCTGCTGCTTTGCAGTTACTTCAGACTGGTGTGGCTGTGCCCACTTTCCATGGGCCGCTAGCTCCGTTTTGGCACTTTTCGCCACCGTTCTTCCTTGTCCCCTTCATGCTTGGAGTCATCTCTGGCACCCTCGCATTGCGCCACAAGATGCATGCATCAAGATCTATTTGTTTGCGAGTCATTGGGGTGTCCTGCTGGATAATGCTGCCTGCCACATACTTCTCCCTCCCTATGGCTCACGAGAGGCTATTAAGCGTAGCAGCCACAGCCAGCAGCGGCTTTGTTGCCTTCATCTTGTATGACCTCTCCCTGGGTGGCTTTTTGGCGCGCCAGCTGGGCGACCAGACGATTCTGATCGCGGTTGGCCAACACAGCTTTGAGCTTTACTTGTTGCAGGGGCCATTGTGGAGCCTCTTCCGCCTGCTGGGCGCCAAGAGTTTATCAGAAGAGCTGTCACTCCAGATGATGCTACTCTACGTGCTCGCGTGCATGACGTTCCCCGTGATCTGGGCCCGAGAGATTCAACACCCATGCTCATTGTGGTTTCGCCGGCAGCGCAAACGCCTATCAAGGCCCTCATTGAACCGCATGTGTGCGTTCTGTAGCAGTTCGTGGTTCGAACGTGGACAGGACCGCGCTTCCCTTGCAACTCCCTCTATGCCTGTGGAGGCCCGCACGCCGCCAACCCATGCGGGTTCGAGCGAGCTCGCTGTGTGAACGGAAGCTGCATGGTTGTGAACGACCGCTGTGCGCTGACTGGTTTCGGGGAATGACACGTCAGGCCACAAAAGTCCGTTGTGAACGACCGCTGACGCCCCGGCGGTGCGTCGTCAGAGCCACTCAGTGTCTGACTCAGTGAGTCGAGTGTTTTCCGCCCCCGGTCAAAAGGTCGCCTGGGCCTGCGGTGCAGGGGCCTGTGCACATCGTCAGATCGTAGGCTGTGCTGTCCGCACGCTGTCGCGGCTAACACGGCTCTCCGGGAACCGTAGTCTCACCTTCGGTTTTGGGTTTACATGATTGTGACTCGACTCGACTATGCGTACGTACCGGCCCAAGCCCCAACCACCGCACGACCGGACGATCGACGTTCACAAATCATGAACACATCGTATACCCCGTACACAGTAGTACAACTACTACGTACGTTCCCTATAACTACGAAGTAAGAAAGCACCGACGTCTCGCCACCTGCGTACCGTACCCTGATCACTCAAGGGCCCTCTGGTTCGCTCGGTTCAATATTCTCTTCCTTGTCTTCCTTGTCTTCCTTGGCAACCTCTTCAATCCTGCTCATCCTTCTGAGCCCTAGGAATCCTAAGGTTGGAACACTGTCAACCGCTTGCTCTAATAGGGTGCGACGTGAGCTCGGCGCAGGCGACGGCGGCGGCAACGTCTTCGGCGGCGACGTGTACTCGAGCAGCAGCGGCTGCCGCACCTCATCACCTTCCGCCGCCGAGGTCTGCCGACGGCGAGGCTCTTCCGAGTCGGACATGTTCTCTTCCGCACGCGCGGCCAGGATCGCGGGCCCACCGATGGCCATGAGCTGAGGCTTACTAGTGGCTGAGCTCCTGAACGATATTGGGCTTCGCCGAGAAGGGCTCCGCTCAGAGCGAGGTGCTCCTCCGTCAGGCCATGCAGATTCCGGGCTGCCACGTGGAGGGCTGCCACGTGGAGGGCTGCCAGTGGCCGCCATGTGGCCGCCACGTGGAGCCTCCGCCTGAGGGCTGCCAGTGCTCCTCGCGGTGTCGCTGTCATCGTCGGGCTTCTTCTTCCCCATGAGCTGCCATACAGGGAATGCCTCTCGTAGCTGCCACACGGGGAACCCCGCCTTGCGGATGTCTTCCAGCTGCACGCCGCCCTCCTTGAGCTCCTTGGGCCGAAAGCCTATGATCTTCAGCTCATGCACGCCAAAGCCCGCCCGGAGCATCTCTTCGCAGCAGAAGCTGACGAGTCCAAGCTCCTCGGGCATGAAACCGCCCTCCTTGAGCTCGATCGCCCCGAAGCCCGCCTCTTCCAGCTCGACTGCCGAGAAGCCGGCATCCTTGAGCTTTGCCGGGCTGTACCCAATATTTTTCAGCTCCTTGGCGGTGAACCCACTCGATCTGAACTCCTTTCCTGTGAAGCCGGCATGTTCGAGGGCGGCCGGACCGAAGCCTACAGAGCGGAGCTGCTTCGCTGTGAAGCCGGCGGCGCGAAATTCGCTCGTGGTGAAGGGCACAGGCGCCTCGACCTCCTTGAGTTCTTTCAGCTTGAAGCCGCCATCCCTGAGCATTGTGAGCGTACAGCCCGCCTTCTTGAGGTCCTCTGCATTGAAACCCAAGGTGCGCATCTCCTTTACTGGCACCAAGATCCCGAGCAGTTCGATAGCTGATACGTTCGCCGCCTTGAGCTCCGCTACCGAAAAGCCTGCATCTCTGAGCTCCTTGGTGGTGCACTTGGCGCCCTCCCTGAGCGAGTACAGTGAGTAGCCCGCCAAGTGCAGGTCGCTTACACGGAAACCCTGGTCCCTCATCACGTGGGCCGGGAAGCCCGCCTCGCGCAACTCGCTAAGCTCATAGCCAGCCTTGGTCAGCTCGACAGGGCCGTGCCCGGTGGAGCGCAACTGGCTGGCGCGAAAACCGCCTTCTCGTAGCTCGGCCAGGGTTACGCCCGCCTCCTTGAGCTCCTCAATGGTGAATTCGGCTCTGCGAAGCTGCTCGATGTTGAAACCCGTGCGAATGAGCTCCTTGGGCTCTTTGCCAGCGTCCTTCATCTCCTTCAGCGTATAAAAGTCGCGGACATCCCTTAGAAAGAAGCCCTCATCCAAGACCTCCTTACAAGTGAAGCCGTCAGTCTTCAACTCGCCGAGCGTGAAGGCGAGCGAGCACTTGAGGCCGCACTCGCGCAGGTCGCGGCTGGTGAAGCCGGCCACCTTGAGCTGGTTGATGGAGTACCCCGCTAGCTCAAGCGTCTTCACGTTGTAGCCCGCCTGGCGCAGCTCGACGAGGGTGAAACCCGCGTCCTTGAGCTTCTCCGCTGAGAAGCCAATCCGTCGCAGCTCGGCCGCAGGGAAGCCCGCCTGAGCCAGCATTGTGGCGCTTGCACCCGCTGTCTTGAGCTCCTCCGCACTCGCACCTGCTGTCTTGAGCTGCTCGTCCGTTGCTCCGATGGAGCGCATGGCCACCCACGAGAACCCTGCCGCCTTGAGTTCCTCGGCCGAGAACTTCGCGTTCCAGAGCTGTGCGATCGTGATGCCCAGCGTGGCCAGGTCGACCGCGCTGAACCCGGCCTTGCGCAGCTCGTTGGCGTTGAACTTACTCTGCTTATACAGCTCGTCGGCTGTAAAGCCCACTGCCTTCATCTCCTCGATCGTGACCCCAATGCTCCGGAGGACCTTGGCATTGATGCGGCATCTCTTCAATTCCATCGCCGTTAAGCCCTTGCCCTTGTTGTACAGGTCTGCGGGGTTGAACCCCGCGTCCAAGAGCTCTTGGCCCGTGAAACCCGTTGCCTTGAGTGCCATCGCATTGAAGCCCGCGGCGCGCAGCTGCGGGGCTTTCAGGTCGGTCGCGCGCAGCTCGGACGCCGAGAAGCCACCCTCGCGGAGCTGTGCGACGGAGAAGCCGCCAGCCAACAGCTCCTCGGCGGTGAAACCACCTTTCTTGAGCGTGCGTGCGTTGTAGTTACCTTCCTTGAGGTCGCGCACCGTGCATCCAGCCTCGCTGAGCTCCTTGGCGCTCTCATAGCCTGCGTCCTTGAGGTCCTTCGCCGTAAAGCCGACGGCGATGAGCTCGCGCGCTTGAAAGTTGGCGGCATGCAGTTCGACCACGGTGAACCCTGCCTTCTTGAGCTCCTCGAGAGCGTAGCCTGCCTCCTTCATCTCTATGAGTGACATACCCTCTGCCTTGAGGCCGATCGCCGAGATGCCCGCCGTCTTGAGATCGGCCACCGACGATCCCGCCGAGGTCAGCTCGGCAAGCGACGTGCCCGCGGCGCGTAGCTCTTCGGGCGTGTATCCCACTGCTTGCAGCTCGGCGGTTGAGTAGCCCGCGCCACGAAGGTCCTGCAGGCTGAAGCCGACGGCTTTCATGTCGCTCGCGGGGCACTTGGCCGCGCGGAGCTCGCCAGCCTCGTACCCGGCGTCCTTGAGAACCTCAATGCTCCAACCCACCTCAAGCGCTTGCGCGGCGTCGTACCCTGCAGCCTTGACACGCTTGGCGGTGAAGCCTACCTCCTTCATCTCCATCGCCGTGTATCCGGCCGTCCTCATCTCGGTGCCCGCGTAATCAGCGCGCTTCAAGTCGGCCGCCTGGAAGCCCACCACCCGCATCTCGGCCGCTGAGTATTTGGCCGCATGGAGGTCTGTGGCCGTGTACTCGCCGTCCTTGAGCTGAAGCAGCGTGAAGTGGACATCGCGCAGATCGGACGCCTCAAAGCCGGCGAGCCGCAGCTCGAGCGCCGAGTACTTGAGGGGCTTGAGGTCGCGCGCGACAAAGCCACCCTCGCGCATCTCTCGCGCCGTGTACCCACTGTCTTTGAGCGTCTCCGGCGAGTAGCCCACCTCCTTCATCTCCTTGGCCAAGTAGCCGCCCGCCTTCATCTCGGCGGGCGTAAAATTGCTTGCCTTCAGGTCCTTGGCTTTATAGCCGCCATCCCGCAATTTCGAGGGGTCGTAACCACCTTCCTTGAGCTCGCTCGCCTTGAGCCCGAGTGCGCGCAGCTGCGCGGCAGGGTAGCCGCCTTCGCACAGCGTCCTGATCGAGTGACCCGTGGCCATCAGCTCCGCAGCTGAGAAGCCCACCAGCCGCAGAATCTCGGCGGTGATCATGCTCTGCAGGTGCCCACGTCGAATCTCGCCCTCGAAGATCATGCGAGTGAAAGTCTCCTCCCACTGTGAACGCTTGAGCTTACCCGCCTGCGCGATTGCGAGGAGACGGACCACACTTTCAGAATCATCGCCTTTGCCCTTGCGAAGCAGGTCGCTCATGAAAAGGATCTCCTGACGTCTCGGCCCGTCGGCCGAGAAGAAGGGCGCCGCGCGTATAGCCTCGAGGGCGGTGCTCGGCTCGCGGAGCTTTGCCACAGGGATCTCATAGCCCTCTGGTCGGATCACCAGCCTCTCTAGCGAAGCGAGAGTCGCGGAGTTGCGCGCCATTTGCTCGACCAGCGGCATCCCGGGCGTCCCGGGCGCATTCCACAAGATCCCGCTCTGGCCCAGGTTGAGGTACACGAGGCTGGTGTTTTTGCTGAGCGCATCGATGAGCGGATCCACCTCGGAAAGGTCGAGTCTGTATGAGCAATGCCACTCGACGATGGCGCCCTTTTTGAGTGCGTCGAGCGGCAAGCCGGCGCCCACGTTCCAAAGCTGCCGTGCCTTGTCGATGACCGTCAGCCCCGCTTCACGGGCCGCGTGTACGAGCTCGATCCAGGTCTTTAGGGTACACAAGGTCGAGATTAGGATGGACGCTGGCATTAGCATAACAGAGGGGAGGATAGCAATCTCGCCAGGCGATGCCGTGCCCGCCCTGGTGTGGAAGACCACCGAGACGTAGATGAACGCCTGCAGCATGCTCTGCGGCAGCGACTCGATGACCACCTCGGCGATGACGCGCGTGGCCTTGTACGCCGGCAGAAATTGCTTCATCCAGGACGGCAGAGGCATGGTGGCGAGCAGGCCAAAGGGCTCGAGGAACATGAGAATATCCAGGAAGATCAGACCAAATGGGAAACCCAGCACGACGAAGCCCAGGTAGATGGGAGAGGACGACCCGAAGGTAGAGCGCAAGTATGGCTGGACGCGCAAGTAGACGATGACGAACTGGATCACGAGTAAGAAGATGGACATAGCTGCCCATGCCCAGTTCCGCGTGTCCAGGAGCAGCTGAATGACCTTAACATCCGATAACACGTCGGCGAAGTACAAGCAGATGGCAAGTACGCCCGTGACCATGTTGATGACTTGGGTCATGCACGGACCCAAAATCTTGGCGAGCTGGTTGGCAGCCCTAGCCCCAATGCCCCCGCGCTTCTTGGAGGGCCCTTCCTCGGCCATGATGCCCTCTCCAACTTCCCCGCCCTCGCTGTCCGCGGCCTCCTTCGCCTTCTCCATGCCACTCACGAGACGCTGCAGCTCATTCCGCCGCTCCAGGAGTTTATCCAGCTCCTCTCCGAAGCCATTCGATGTCGGAGCCGAACCCCTCTTGAGCACCCGCGTCTTGATCTGGAGCTCCTCTACCTTATCAGTGACGAGAAGCAGCTCTTTAGTCAGCTCGGCACGCGAGAGCACCGCTTCGCTCTTCGCTTCAACCTGCAAGATAGCTGGACCCAGCGCTGTCTCCATATCCTCGACAGTCTCTGGAAGCTTCTGGTATCCCTTCTTGCCCTCCGCCTGGCGAGCAGCGGTACGCCTGGCCTCAAACCAATCGTTGATGTCCTTCATGAATAACACTATGAGGCCGATTACAAAGGCAACGGAGTAGTCGAGAACGAGGTACGAGATCGGCTCTTCCTCGGCGAAGCGCAGTATCTCTCGGCCCGCAATTGCGACGGGGTCTGGGGCCAAAGGTGGCGGCGGCGGTGCGGGCGGGAAGAACGGAGGCAGCGGGCGAGGAGCAGTGAGCGTGTCATAGAGCTGCTCAAGCGCGTACCAACCCACAAACGCGATGAGAATGAGATAAAAGAGCATGCCCAGTTCGAATGCAGTGTAGAAAAACTCAAACGTCTGGCTAACAATGAAGATCATGCCGCAACCGATATGCTGGGGCGTCTTGTCAGCTTCGATGGCCGTCACCGGTGTGGCGGGCATGGGCGCCTGGATCACTTTTTTCTGTTTGATTGGCCGTCCAAGGTGATCGACACCCGCCATCGCTGTGAGTGGATTCGCCATAAACCCAGACGATGTTTTCTTGGGAGCCATCACGACTTACAGTGTCGACAGGGCCGATTGCGCATGCGGCTCCGCGCCCGATGGCCAGTACCTCTGCGATCACCGAGGTTGCAAACCGCGCTCGTGGAGAAAGGGCCTAACGTCGATGATCGAAGGGGTAGAAGGGAGCCAAAAGTGGCGTGCACCTCACGCGCAAGTCGTTGTGGACGGGAAACTTGGAACACTTTGGGTGCTCGTCTCGGATTCGCTTTTTCGTTTCCGCCTTGAGAACATACCGAGTCTTACCATGCTGCCAAATTTACTGAGAACTCATTATTGTCAACTTAGTGGAGACAGGTGTTCCTATCGCTGCAGGCAGCAGGTTTTTCTCACATCGTATGCCGGTTTGGGGTGTACGGACTACCCCGACGAGCGACGTACCGAGATCGAGGCCGTAATTGCGCTGCCGCAGTCTGCATCTCAAGCTCTCGGCCATCCGAGCGCCGTGCGCGGCCGAGGTATTGAGGGCGCTGCTGCGGGCCGCGCATTACTGGGGCGAGGCCGCGAGATGAGCGAGGGGGGTGCCATGCCTGGTGCCATGCCTGATGCCATGCCGGGCTGCGTCTGTGCCGCCCGCTGCGCGAGGTCTCGGGGGCTCTGCGCGGCGATCGTCGACTCTCGAGCAATGTAGCCGGAATGTAGGGTGTGCGCCCCCCCCGTCGCGCCGCGCTCTCGAAGGCCTTGCCGTCTGCGCCGCCGAACCGCCGCTCGGTGCGCAAGGCGTTGCTGCCATCCTCGGCGAGTGGCGTGGGCTCAGTGGCTGGTTGAGCACTGTCAGCCGTCGGCGCTCGACGTCGAGGAGGTCTTGCCTGAGCTCCTCGAAAGGGCCTCGAGGAAGTCTCGAAGATATTTCGCTTGAAGGTGCGCGTGGCGAGGGTGGCAGAGGATAGCGCGCCGATATGGGGCGCGGGCGCGGCCGTTGGTTCTCACTCCGCTCGCGGTAGCGGAACCGTCGCTGGCCGTCAAAGGGCAAGGGCTCCTTTTCCCAGAACGTGAGCGCATTGGTCTCAAAGCGCAGCTCATCATACTCACGCAGCTGCGCGCAGTATTGTGCCACCTCATGCAGGTGCAAATGCAGTGCCTGCTGCTTCTCGGCTTGCAGCCGCATCTCGACCTGCTGCGTCGGCTGCACGCTGTAGCCGCTTTCGGGCTCGGCGATCAGCACTGTCTTGGCCGCAAAGGGCCTCAGGTCTGGTACGGGCGGAGCCACCATCGTTGTTGCCCAGCGGCGGCGTTTTCGCCGTCTCAGTCGCAGCGGCGCGACTTCATGTTGAAATGAAGATGCTCGGACACCGAACGATCTTGTGCCTTCACGTTGCGGCGCCTTTGCGGTCGTTCATGTGAACATGTGTTCGAGGGTTGGGTCTCAACATCTTATCTCGACAGACC
>JWZX01003179.1:0-31499 GCA_001275005.1 Chrysochromulina tobinii | reverse complement strand
GGTCTCGCGCGCGCCGCGGTCCGGCAGAGCCCGAGAGCCGGCACGCCGCAGGGCGCGGGGCGAGAGGGCCCCGCGCGCGCGGGCGGCGCGGTCGGTCGGGGTCGCCAGCCGCCCCGCGATCAGACTCCCCGCGCTAGGCGCGCGCGGCACCGAGCGGGCGCGGGCCCCGCACCCGGCGTGGGCGCGTGGCGCGGCCGTCGCCGTCACGTCGCCGGTACACAAACGTTCAACACGAGAGTAAAGATAGTACGTAACGAGCCCACGGACTTGGTCTCCCCACTCCAACGGACCACTGGACAGTTCACGCGTATTCCGGCATTCACGATTCAAGCACACGCGATTCGTTCCGCCCGCTTTGTCGGCTCAGCTGCGCCAAAACTGCTCGTCTCCGATCTCGTCCGCACCCCACTGGCGCACGCACCGGTCATTGGAGGCAGTGAACACTGTCATTGTCAACGGATCGACGTCGATCGCCCGCACGCCCGCCTTGTGGCCTTCGAGACCCCGGTTGAGCGTCGGCAGTGTGCTGAGATCCCAGGCACGCACTCCGCCAGCACTGTCGCCTGTAAGGAGCACGTGGCCGTGGACAGCAAGTGCACGTACCTTGCGACCCTCGGAGCGGGCTGGCAGCTCGCCGGTGCTGTGGTCTCGGGCGCTCAGCTGGGATAGCTTCCACGAGCGAACCTTGCCCCTGTTGCATCCGGCGAAGAGCGTATCGCGCAGCGCATGACCAAAGGTCACGCGGCAGATGGCGAGACAGTAAACCGTGTGGCCAACTGAGAGTACGTGCAAGAGCTTGTACGGGGGCTTCGCCGACCAGATTCGTACTTCCTTGGCGGCCGAGCACACCTGATCGCCGTTTGACGAGCATACAAGTGCGCGCACCCAGCCTCGGTGGGGCCCTAAAACCTGCTTGCGCTTCTTCTCGCCGCCCTGGAGCGTCGCAATATCCCACACGCGCACGGTTTGGTCATTGGATCCCGAGAAGACGATGTCTGGCGCAGTCACACTGCCACACAGGCAGCGTACCGCATTGGTGTGCCCCGGGAGCGTAGCCACAAGCGTGAGCGATTGAAGATCCCAAACGCGCAGCAACCAGTCGCGCGAGGACGAGATAAGCGAGCGGCCTGCAACCATGAGGGCGTAGACGGTCGCTGAGTGGGCGCGCCACTCAATGAGCGTAGCGGGAGCACCGACTGGGCATTGCCATTGCTGAATGTGGCCCGAGTGCGTGCCGCAGAAAATGCGGTGGCCGTATACGCACAGGCAGTAGGCTACTCCGTAGGCATGCTCAAGCTTCGCGATGGTCGTAAGCGCCATGGATAGCGTCGGAGCGGGGGCCTGCGGCACCTCGTCCAGTGGTGGCATCATCTCGAACGCCTGGGTCGTCACGTTGTGTAACAAAGCGATGGCGACATTAAATGCTTGGAATGCGGAGAGCGGATGGCGATAACGAACCGCCCATCTGTCGCCTGTAGAGCGATACGCTTCGAAAACGACTGCCGAGTGCTCGCCACCGCGAAACTTGAGTTGGACGCGCCCGCCCGGCACAAGCTGCGCGAGACCCTTGAGAACAAAGAGGTGCTTCGTCTTGCCAGTCTTGTACTGCTGAATCATCGCCTCACCGAGCGTCTTCGGACGGAACTGCGCGGCCTGTCCATCACGCTGCACGCGCGGGATGACGAGTTCTATGGGCAGGCATTGGCCCAACTGGCGCGCGCCGAAAAGAACCAAGCCCAGTTCACGGCGCGCCTTCCCTTCGCGGATGCCAATCGCATCATTCAAATCGTCGTACATGACAAACTCGTTGCCTTTGGCGTTGCATGATAACTTGCCAGTGTAGTGCACATCTACCTCGTCGTCGTTCTCGCTCATGGATAATTCGTACGCCGTATTCTGGTTGATCATTCGCTTCAGGGCCCCAAGCGCGAACGCTTCATTGTTATCGTTGAGGACCATGTAGAGCGACAGACGATTGATGCCGAGGCCGAGCTCATCCTTGTCCATCACGCACTCAATGAACGGCACCTCCTCTCCTCCTGTCGGCACACGCCAGATAGCTGGATTGATGAGCAGGCAACGCTCATCCTCGGTGCTGTCGGCGTTCAGCCCAAACTTTTCGAGCATGAACTTGGCAGAGCGTGGCGACGACATTTCAAGCGCCTCCGAGATTGAGGATACCTTTTGCTTGGGCGCGTCGCGGGAGGTGAGGCGTCCTGTGAGGCTTCCACCGCCCCGTGCCGTGACCGGACTGCCCTCCTTATCGCCGGGACCACGAGTGGTAAGGACGGCAGCCGAACCGGTCTTTTTCCACCGTGAAATGGCATCTGAGCTCTCGTTGCCGCGTTGCGCGAGCCGCTGCTCGGGCTGCTTCATGCTGGTTTTCTTGCCGCCTTTCTTGGGACCGACGGAAACGCGCGACGGAGATGCTGTTTCTGGCTCATCCGTCGAGAATCCGCCCGCCCTCTGCAGTCGCAGCTTGAGGTAGAGCTGCTGATAGTACCCGTCCATCGGGTGCTGCCGAGTCGACTGCGAGGTCGTCTCGTTGAAGAAGTAGAGATCTCCAAAAGGGTCCATCATTTCTTCCCAGCCGACCGGAACAGGCGCGCGCAAAGCCTGCTCGGCGATCCAGAGCAGCTCGCTGTCAGCGTCGGGGTCCATGCCAAGGTACACGGCATACTCGAGGACCATTTCCATCCACTGCGCGTCCTTTTTATTCTTCTTGGTCACCTTCTTCACGTTTTTACGTTGTGGCGCACGTGCCGAGCTCAGCGGTGCGATTCCGCCACCTTGATCGCGGTGGGACAGCATACTCGAAAGGTTCTGGCCTGGTCCGACCAGCGAGAGCTTGAAGCCCATAGCAGGCTCGTCCTCGGGTTCGTCATCGACTGGCAAGCCGAGCAAGCTCTTGCGCGATGCTGTGCGACTCGTGAGTAACTGTCGCGCCTGGCTGATCTCCTTCTCTTCTGTTGCCTCTTGAGCGCTCCGCTCCCTCGCGTGCGCTTTGGCCGCTAACGACATGCGGGCAATAGCTCTGATCTTGTTTTGCAACCGCGCCTTCGCGCGTGATTGATAATCGACGAGGCTTCCATCCCCAGCTCGAACCGCGATCGCATCGACGTCTCGAATCGCTTTTGCCGCATTCTCCCGCTCTCTGTCCTTTGCCTTTCCAGCCGTGATCGCGGCGGCCAGGGCCTTGTTCGCCTCGGCCTCTGCGGCGTTGGCAGCATCTTTCTCGGCGGCGGCGGTGGCGGCGGCTTTCGCCTTATCTGCAGCCTCGAGCGCAGCGGCTGCTTCCAGAGCCTCTTGCTCGGCTTTCAAAGCTGCAGCTAGCGCAGCGGCGGCTTCCTCCTCAAGCTGCCGCCGCCACTCCTCGCGCCGCACGAGCGCAATCTTGCGACCAAACCACCCGCGAGCTGCTCGCTGCACGATGATTGACTTCAGAATATCGTGTTCGCGCTGCAACTTGCGGAGCTGTGAGAGTACGCCTGCCTTCAGAAAGCATTTGGAGGTCCCGATGGCGAAGTGCGACTCGGGAATACCGAGCGCGGTGAGAATCTTGCTGACGGCTTCCGACTCCGTGCCCTCGAGCTTGCCTTCCTCGTCCACCTCGGGGCGATCGTCCTCGGGCACGAGCCGTGCGTACTGCGTGATCATGGAGAAGAGCGGGATGCGGTCGGGAAAGCCCATGCCAATGACCCGCACCGCCTCGAAGACTCCCGAGCAGCGCAGCTGCATGGTGACGAGCGCCGCGTCCCACTTCTCTTTCACTTTCTCACGGTTCGGCTTTATGCAGCGAATAAAGTTCATGTGGCTGTGGCCAATGAGGCGCAGCAGCTCCTCGAGCTGCTTCTGGAACTTGGCGGCCACGCCCTGGAAGCGCGTATCCTTTTTCTTGGCGAGCAGCGACTTGGTCTCCGATGCTGGCGCAAAGACGCCTTGCACAAAAGATGAGCGCGAGCGCTGCAACAGGACCATCAAATCCTCGGAGACAGGGTCCTTGTTCTTGAGCAACAGCCCAGTTGCCAAATAGGTAACCTCGCCAACGAAGTGAGTGACGACGAAACTCTCTTTGACCTTGAGCGACTTTTTCAGAAGCGGATTACCCTTGTGAGTCTCGAGCAGCTTGCCGAGCAGCGATGCATCCGAGCCCTTCGGCACGATGCACTCCTCGTTGAGCGAATGCAAGATGCCGCCCGGTCGCCCGCCGATAAGCTTGACGACTCCCGCGTTGTCCACATCCTGGAGGTCAGCCTCGGGCAGCTTGATGCCCTCGGCCGCGTTCTCCTCTTGGACGGCGTTGAAGACTGCCTCGTTGAACGTCGCCTGCAGCCGCTCGTTGCAGAAGTTGATACACAATTGCTCGAGCGAGTTGATTTCGAACGTCTCAAAGCCAAAGATATCCAGGATCCCGATGAATTGCCCAGTGCTGCCGTCGTATTCGGCGAGGTCAACGTCTACTGCCCCGTCGAGGCGCAGCGCTCTGTTGATCTGGGCGACGAGCCAGTCAAAGACGGTGGAGTAGATGGAGCGCGCAAAGCCATGGCGCAGCTCCGAGGCTTTCGCGGGCGTGTTGGGCGAGCTGATCCACTCTGAGCCCGCCTTGGTCATCTTGATGGTCAGTGCCTTGCTCATGATCTCGGAGTCGACGTCGAGGAGGTCGCACAGGTGCACAAGAGGCTTTTTGTTGGCCAGCGACGCCTCGGCGGCGTCCTCTGGGCCAAAGTCGAGCTCGCCCAGGAGCAAGCAGGCGGCGACAATGCGCCACAGCTTGTTGGACGCGTCCAAGTCGAGACCGCTCTTGACGAGGGATCGCTGACTATCGGCAAACTCTTGCTTGTCATCCCACCCTGGCGACAAGAGGCAACCAGTGCGTCCGAGGTAGGTAAGATCCTTGGCCTTAGGCATGCGGAGTGCGCTCGACTGCTCGGGATCCTCGCAGATCATGTAGCCGATGTGATATCCCCGCTCCATCGGCCCCTGCGACACCACGCGCGTCTTCTCCAGGAGGTATGTCTTGATGTTTGCGCCGCTCAGCTGGCCCTGCTTGTCGAATTGCAGCATGAGGAACTTGCCATAACGAGACGAGTTGTTGTTCATGGAAGTCTTGGCGTTGCCAAATGCTTCGAGCACCGGGGACGAGGCGAGGATACGCTTCTCGATACCCTCCTCACCTTCGACCGACTTTGCAGCAGAGTACGCCAGGTGCTTGAGCACCTTCTTCGCCGTCTCCGACTTGCCCGCGCCCGACTCGCCCGAGATTACGATGGACTGTGACCGCGCGCTGAGGAGCCCCGTGTAGGCAGCTGCCGCGACACCGAAGACGTGCGGCGGCAGAGAGCCGATCGCAGCCTCCTTGTATCGTGCCATTGCATCCTCGTTATAAATTTGCAGGCGCTGGTATGGATTCATGGCTGCGGGGGCGCACGAGATCCGAACCACAGTATTTGAGCGCCCCATGTTGGAACCGGATGGCATCTACGACCATGGGCGGCATGCGCGCACCGATCAGCAGGCTGTTGATGTTCGTGTAGATCTTGTTCTGCTCGAAGCGGGTCTTGACCCCGTTCATCACTGCCTCGTCGGTCAGTTGGGGCAGCGCCGCGAGGTCATCTGGAGCGAGGTCCTCCGGACCCGCAGCGAGCTGCTTAATATTCATCTTGCTCGGTGACTTCTTAAGGTCGGGGGTGGCTGGCATTGGAGGTTGCTCGATAAAGCCCCAAAACATCAAGGGGTGGCCCACTTCCCGGGTGCGTCTTCACGAACTTTACTCCTACCGCCCCTAACGACAGTAAACAGACCCGGACTCATTTGATTTTTCGGGATATTCCTTTGTTATTTGCTTACGAGGATGCACAACCTTTTTGTTCATGGCAGATCGTACGATGGAGGCCGCAGTCCGCGAAAATGTCGCTGCCGAGCGGCGATACCTCGAGAGCTGTTCGGAGCTGTCCTCTGCGATCTCCACCTTGGAATCCGCCGTCACCGCCTTCGTCGGTAAGGACAGAGGAGACATCAAGGTAAGCACAAGACGGTGGACGGCCAATCCTGATCGACCCTGTCGACCCATCTTACAGAGTCGATGTCGGTGACTCTTGTGGCTTGCAGGTGTTCGCTCAAACCCGCGCGCGGCTCGAGTCGGAGCTCGCGGAAGGTGAGTTCAAAAGTGCGTCACCATCAGGAAGCTAAATTTCGTATGCGGACACAGACATGGGGTAGTTCGGGTTTCGTGTTTGCGTTGCGTGTGGACCGTGGTAATTCGGTGTTCATTGGTCATGTGCTGCTACGCTGACGCAACCAACCATTCACATCTCGCTCATGCTGATTTGCCGAGCCTCTTGCGGGCGCCGAGCAACGAGTGAAGCAGGATGCCTCCGGCAACGCTCACGTTGAGCGAGTCGACCACATCTGCTTGACGCTGCCGCTGCTGCTGCTGCTGGGCTCCATCCATGCTTTCATAGGCGGGCGCGTACGCCATCGTGGAGCTTTCGCCCCGTGGGATTCGTACCATCGCACTGCATGCTCTCAGCACGTTGGTGCGGAGCCCGTGGCCCTCGGAGCCGAGGACAAGGACTGTCGGCTGTGACGCGTCAAGCGCCTCGGGCTCCACGCTCTCCTGCAGTGCCGCACCAACCACCTGCCAGCCGTCCTCACGAGCACCCTCCAGCGCACGCACAAGGTTGCGCGCCGCGTGCACTCGCATCAGCTCCATCGCGCCCGCACTCGATTTGCTCACGACGGGCGTGAGCGGGCACGAATTCTTCTGGCTGACCAAAACGCCGGCAGCTCCAAGGAAGAATGCTGAGCGCAGCAACGCCCCGAAATTTTGAGGGTCCGTCACCTCGTCAAGGGCGAGCCAGAGTGGGGCCTCGCCTTTTGCCACGAGCGGAAGCGCTTGCATGGGCTCAAACTCGAGCGGCGACGCTTGCAACACGAGCCCTTGATGTGGACGATTGCGGCACATGCCATTGAGCGAACCTTTGTCGAGCCGCTCCACCGGTACTCCCGCGTCGGCCGCCAACCGTTCGATCTCAAGCAAAGCGGGACGGTCCGTGCGTTTCTCGGTTGAGAGCGTGTCCTGCAGCAGCAGCCTATGGAAGGTGCGGCGATGGCTCTGCAAGGCTGCCAACACGGGGTTCACACCGTAGATCGCGTCGCACAGCTCAGCGAGGTCGACGTCGTCATCGTCCCACGGATCGACACCGCGTTCATCGTCCTCGGCCCATAACTGAGGCGGTGGCCGGCGTGACACGTTGCCGAAGCTGTTGCCACCACTCCCTCGACTTCCACCGCGGCTGGCGTAAGCGCCGCTGCGGCCGCTATAATCACGCCCCGGTGAGCCACCACGGACGTCGTCATCGCCCCACGGTTTCGCACCGCTTGCATCGTCGTCGGCCCATGACTGAGGCGGTGGCCGGCGTGACACGTTGCCGAAGCTGTTGCCACCGCTCCCTCGACTTCCACCGCGGCTGGCGTAAGCGCCGCTGCGGCCGCTATAAGCACGCCCCGGTGCGCTACCACGCGCGCCACGGCCCACCATAGACCGTACTGGAACGATGAGTGCCGCGAGGAGAACTGAACGATGCATAACACCAACTGGCGAGGCAGCGTGGGACAGCTTGGGAGAGAAGGCACGACATCAGGAAGCGAAAATCCAAGGGCTCCCTTTTCGGCTTCAAAGTTCTCAGACGACGTAGCCGAAGATGGAGGTTTCTTCATGCGAAATCCTCGCGTGAACAATAACCATCTTTTTGGTCCATCCGCTGGCCTTTTTGCCTTCTCGACCGAGGGCTCGTCCAGGACTCGGCCATGCTCAGCATGTTCATGCAACCGGCACCGCCGCCTATGCCGCAGGCTGCCGAGGAGCACGCCGAGGAGTACGATGATGACGACGACTTTTACTCTGATTCGGACGAGTATTTTGAGAGCTCTGACGACGAGCTTGACTGGGACCCAGATCGCGAGCGTCTTCGGCGCTTCGTTGACAGGGCTGCTCCATCCCTTGGCGACGGGAGCATGCCCGCGAGCAACGCGTTTTCCGCCGCTGAGCCACGTCATATGACGCTTGCCGAGCGGCGGCGGGAGTGGCGGGCATCACGAGGTTTGGAACCGCAGCGTAGTGTAAAAGAGCTCATCGCGGAGAAGCGCGCGCAACGACTTGGGCTGTCATCGCACGGTAGCAACAGCCCTGGGGCCACCTCTGCCGCTGCAGCTGCGCCCAAACCAAACCCACTGGATCAGTTCCTTCGAGCACCTTCGAGCGAGAGCTTGGTTGCTGTCGACCGGCAAGCAGTGCGGGAATCAGAGCGCGCCCAGGCACCTGAGCAAGCCATTCACCTCCCTGCCAGAGTGAACAGTATTGGTGCACACAGCGTTGAGGCTGGCAGGGATGGTGGCAAGAAGGTGAAACAAAAAAGTGGATGGTGGAGAACAATGAAATGAGGACGGTCGGTGTGTTGAAATGAGGACGGTCGGTGTGTCAAGCAGTGAGATGTGCGTGATTTCAAATCATTCAGATTTCGTTACCTTTTTCAAGAAAATATCATGGAACACGACCTGACGCACCAAAAAGAAGAAAAGTATGCTGAGTTGATTTTTAACTTCTGTAGTGGACAAACTTACTACCCAAACTCCCTGGTGGAGCATTATTCAAACGACAACGCACCGACCGGAGCGAGCTGCGAGGCGCACAACGGCTAGTCGCTATGTTTCACTTTGTAAGACGTGTGAATCAACCTTAAAGTGATCTAACTCAACCGAGTGTTCGGCGGGGAGTGATCCCCGCGCCTGCATCGACGCCTGCAGAGGTCGAGCGTCGTGATTGTGTCGTCGACGGAGACCCAAGTGTCGGGTGCGCCAGTATGAGTATCCGGGGCGGTGTGAGACAAAGAGGCTCCGGTCACAACTTCGCTACACAATCGGCCATTGCAGCAGGCGGCCGTTCCCACCGCCACTCAGAAGGAAGCGTGTGGTCGAGGAGAAGAAAAGTGAATGCACGCCTCCCTTTGTTCCAAAGAGGCTTCCATGCTCGCCCACTGCTCGCCATTCACCGATTGGTCTTCCGTCAGCGTTAACATCATCGGCGGATAAAACGCAAGGACACGAGACGTCCCAAAGCTTCATGTTTCCAGCTGCATCCGCAGAAAAGGCAAGTCGTCCATGTGCCAGGGTGAGAGCGTGCACTGTAGTAGGGTGCGCACGCCAGCATTCGCGTAGCTTTCGCTGGCGTAAGTCGAAGACGACCACCTCGCCTCGGTCGCCACCGCTGATCAGGCTGTTGCCCGCTGAGCAGTGCACCACACACCGACCGCCTTCAGGATGTGCGGCACATGAAGCGACGAGTGCTTGCGAAGGAGGTAACAAAATGTCCCAAAGACACAAGCTGTTTCCGCCACTGCCTGGCGACAGCCCAACGCTTGCGAGGATCACCGAGCTATCCACGTAGCAGATGTCGCAACCGCGTTTCATATGAGACTGTAAGCGGTTGTAGGGCAACGGCATCTCACCTCCACTTTGAAAGCGCCATAGCGAGACGAAACCCTCGTCGTCAATGCTGGCAAACTGCTCTGAGCAGAGCGGGCTAATTCGTATGTTGGCGACACGGCCACCTGCTGGTAGTTTATACTGTGCTCGAAGTCTTTCGTTCTGGTCACATGGGCCGAATGACCAGCACTGAACGACTGATTCACCTCCTGCAAGATACAACGACAGCTTCGGATGCGCGCAGAGGCAGCGAGCCACAGAAGTTTCGCTCACGATGCTGTGAGCTACATTCATTTCGTCACCACCAAGCTTTTCAGACAGCTCGAGTTGGAGGACGCCGCGGCCGAGGGCCACCGCGATCTGACAGGGATTGAGTGAGTTCTCGCAGATTGCACGAATAAACTCTCCTTTGCGGTGGAACAGTTCCTGAGGGTCTCCTAGAGACAGCCCAAGCGCCATGGACCGTGGTAAATGCCTTGATGTTTGCTCGGGCTGCTCGTTCTCCAAGGGCCATATCCCATTCGGCGATGTAAATTGATGGCCAAACCGCAGCTGTTCGTCGTGCCCGCTTACGAGGTTCCAAGCATCAGCAACCGCATAACTCATCTCGGTGCTGCCACGCGCACATAGCGCAGCAGGGTCCAGAGGAAAGGAGCTTTCGCTGAGGTGTCTGACGGTCTCACGCGATCGCTGGCGTAGTAATTGAAGCCAGTGATGAAGCAGCTGTGGTCCGTCGTGGGCTGACCTCACAGAAACGCGTTGCTCACTGTCTGCGTTCCCCGCATAGCGTTCGAAAGAATGCCGGCGGAGCAGTGGGAGGGCACATAAATGAAATCGGATCCAGACGTAGGCCACCTCACTCGAAGAGCGCGAGACTGATGTTGTGGTCCGAAGCAGATCAGGGGTCTTGCTGGACCCAATCTCGTTCGTGAAGCGCCCCCGAAGTACCTCAAGAACGGAATCAAAATCGTTCTGGCTGCACGCAATCGCGAAGGCGGCGTGATGAGCAGCGTCACGGATTCGCATGGCGAGACTCCCGTAAGCATCGAACGAAGGAACATCTTGCACCGTTGAATCAAGCATAGTGCATAATGCGGCCAACAGTGATGAGCGGGCCTTCGAGAGCCACGCACTAGAATCCGATTGTTCGTGAGGCATGAGACAGGAAAGACGCTGCTCAACGGCATGCAAGGTGCTCTCGAGGAGGTTTGTGCAATGCTCCCACATTCCCAAGCTGGTAAACAATGCCCAAGAGGGTAAGAAATCGACAGGATCAGTGTAGGCAGGCTGGATTTCGGAATGGACTTCATTGTAGGCAACAGATATGCCGAGGTGAGAGCCTAGCAATCGTGCTTCTTGAACCAGGATAGTCCGTGCCTCATGCAAAGCTTTTGCAATCGTGGAGATGCTCATCGCGGTGACGGATTCAAACAGGTCCGAACTGCGGTCTGCAAGATACCTTAGTGCGAGATCCTGGCAAGCTGACCTCACATGAGCGTTATGCGCCTCGACGGGCTTGCCGTTCAACAACGTTTCAAGCGCGAGGAGCCAGCATCCGGTAGTTGCGAGTGAATATGCCGAAAGCAGAAAAACAGCATTTCTTGGCGGACGCAATGTGAACGTCAACCGCCACCTCGGACTAGCGATGAGTCGAGCGCAAAAAGCAGCGGCGCAAGGGTTGAGAGCCAAGCGCTCCAAGCCGCACGCAGACGGCATCGAGTTACCGCGACCATTGGACTGCATCTCCAAAGCCACAAGCGCCTTATCAGGCTCAGCAAGCAACACGTGACATATGCAACAAAGCCAATGGTCCCCAACAGATGAAGCGCCTGGAAGAACCTCGCGGCGGACCAGGTCACGCATGGTATCGTCCCCAGCAGAAGGATGCAGCCGGCACAGGACTAAGGCAAGTTGCACATCTTGAAGTTGACGTGCGCACACGTTTACTGCCGAGTCTAGGTCGCCGCCGAGGAGAAATAACGCGATGGCGAACTCGTACTGCTGCTTGGACAACACTGAATATGCGTTCTTGCGTGCTGCAGAGAGCCATCGCTCTTCGGTGAAATCATTTGCGAGAAAGGTTGCGAGCGCGTCATTCTTTGTGGCTTTGGAGAGGGCTTGCAACTGCTTCGTCTTTCCGAGGGCGATGTACAGGAGCGCGCAGTCGAGAGCCTCTTTCTTCTTCGTAAATTGCACCTTCGCTGCTGCCTCCAGAGCTGCTCGCAGGGTATCGCCGTTTGGGAGCCAAAAGCCAACACCGAGCGCGCGCAATGCCGCCCAATCTCGGTCAGAGCCTTGCGTGTGAGCGCAACTCACCTCCAAAAGGGTTGTATGGCAGTCCGAAAGCATCGCCCATGCTACTGCCATGCTAGAAAGGGGACGCGTCGGTGCGTCACGTGGCCGCTCTAGCGCGCACAGCACGAAGCGTGCACCGCACGCGTCGATGGCGGGACCAGCCGCGTCGATGGCCTTCTGAGCGCGGAGCAGTCGCACCAAATCTTCCTCTTCTGCCATCGACAGGTGTGGCATACAGGGATGCTTTATGCCCTCGAGACGCTCCAGCAGACGAGCGGCCACCTTTTTGCTTGTCAAAGAACATCCTTCTGCAGAACCAGAGATGAGCAACGACGTCGACTGTGACTTCAAGAAATCTGGGGCCATTTGTGTGGGCGCAAACATGTCCGCGGACGAAGAAGTTGGAGCAAATATGTCTTCAACCGGCGCGGATAGCTTGGTTGTCTTCTGTGCAGGGCTGAGAGGAGAGCGGCCTGGAACGCCATCGTCGTTCAACAGAAGCTCTGCCAGGTCAAGAGGCAGCGCTTGAGCCAGCTGCGGTTGCTCCGATAGATGGCGTAACACTCGATGGCATCGCTCGGGCTGCACAAGGAGCTGCTGCCGCAGAGCGATGGGATGCCACTGCGATAATGTGCCCCACTTGCTTGTCGCTGTCGCAAAATGGTTGGGGAACGTGAAGAAGACGCCACTACTGCCCACGAGCAGAGTACCGCTCACCGTCCAGGCAAGGGCAGTGCACGGAAGATGGCCAGGAAGGGCTGTGCGCTTGAGTGGAGCCCATCGAGCCGAATGTGTGTCATGCTCGCGAGGACCTCGCTGGAGGTAAAGGGTGACCTCATTGGCGCTGGAAACTGCGACGGTGTGCATGCCACATGCACCAGCAAAGATGGCACAGCTCGGTGTCCTTTTACATTCCTCGGCCCGTTGTGGGCTCGAGATCTCGGACTCGAACTCGACTCGCATCGAGGGTGCACCAGACTCGAACTCAAGTATTTGCATGCGAAACGTCGAGCCCTGGACAGGGCTTTGCAGAACGACGGCAGCGCGCGCCATGTACGCCGCCCAGCTTGTAGCCACGCTGCTCACCTCGATCGACGGTGCGGGTTGAAGAACTCCCCGCAGGCTTGCAGAGAGCCCCATCGTCGTCTCGTCGAGACTCCACATGCAAATGGTGCCATCTTCATGGCCACAGATGAACGCGCCCATCGGCAACGAAGGTCCAACGGAAACATCCCACGTGCCAGCAACGAGCGGCGCAGAACAACGCACCGGACTGGAAGAGCTTTCGCGTTTGAGCGAAACGTGCCCACGCTCTCGGATCGAATGGCCGCCCTCAGAGACCGTCCAAACCAGTGCAGCTGCTCGCTCCGCCTGAAAGGCGATGCAACTGGCTTCCGACCTCGCTTTAGTCGCAAGTGCGTGTGCACAGATCCATCGCCGGCCCGGTGCGAGCGCGTAAGCACCGGCCATTGTGGCTTCAGCGAAGAGGATTGGAACTGAGCACGAGATATTCCAGGCACCGATCGAGTTGCGACCAAACAAGCAGGCACCGTCGGACCGCAGGGCGATGAGTGAGGCGCTCTCCATGGCTGAGGCTGGCACCCACACAATGACCTCGTAGCGCTCGGGAAAATGCATCAGGCAGGTCGGGGATGCGTGCGGCGCTCTAGACGCATCACGTAGGCTAGTGTTGCGGCCGCCTGTCGCGCCATCGTGCCATGAAAATGTCGGAGAGTGCCAAAGCAGCAGCTCGCCCTCTGCACTCAGAGAGGCGGCGAGGGAGCTCACCGGGTGCGGTTTGAGCGAGACGATCTCACCAGCCTGGCCAGGCCCATGCCCGAGCAGCTGCAACAGATGGACTCCCTCATTGGCGGCGGCGAGCTCAACGTTCATCGAGCAAAGTCGCACGTGAGAAGAGATGCCTCTGGTATGTTGAACGACGGAGATGGTGCTGGGCAACTGGTCCGCCCGCTGCGGCGTCGATGCCGTGTTGCAAAATGCCGCCCCGCTTTGCACACCCGCGACTGCTGGTAGGCGATGGGGGAGCGTTGCCCACACCATCAACTTGGGCGAGCAGCGACGCTCGGTAGAGAGGCCCGTCAAGAGCCACACGACCATGGTGCCGTCGGCAAGTTGCCCGAGAAAATAGTCATGCCGGTCGCGCTGTGATGGTTTTAGGATTGGCACGCCCGGTGCCGGGGTGAGTAGCGGGGAAAGCGACGGCCGCATGCGCGGGCTTAGGCGGCCCTGGTCGAGCTCAAAAAGCCCAGCTATGTCGTCGCTCAGCGGCGAGGCTCTTGGAAAGGCTGGTCGCGTTGTAGGCGGCAGCCACTGCACCAACTGTAGCGACGTCTCATCAATATTGCTGCAGCCATCCATGGAGAAGACGGCGCAAAGAAACATTCGTCGAGGACCAGGCTCACTCGACATGGTCGCGCGCCACAGTCGCGGCACGCCGTCAGCGCACAGCGTGAGTAAGAAGGCTGAATCTTCGCTCTCAGAGGAGCTTGTGCGCATGGATGTAGCCCCCGCTGGCTGACGCTCGGTTGGGCGCCACTCCAAGGAGAGGAGCGCTCCCGGATGCCGCAAATAATAGAAATCGAAGCCGTCGCTTGAGCCCGAGGTAGATTGCTGCCACACCTTGACTAGTTTGTCGTTGGGTCCGGCTGTCGCCAACATCGCGCCGTCAACAGAAGCAGACATAAGCCGTGCTGGTTGCGAGAGGGTGCACGACCAAGTATGAACCCATTCGGCGCCACGGCCAGCCGATCGCCAGCGCGCGAGTTGATTTCCTGCAACCCAGAGCACTCGTTCGCGGTGGGCAGAGCCTGCGCTCACCTCATCTGTCGCCCATGTTAGTGTGCTCACAGCATCTGCGTGTGGAAGGAGGGTGCTGGGTTTCCACAGGTCAACGGAGGGCTCGTAGAGTGCCACGTCCGCACCGGCACCCACGGCCAGCAGCTCACTCGTCCGACAGAAGGCTAAGCACGACACAGCAGCTGCGGTCACCCCATCTGTGACCTTGCTTTCCGCCGTTGCAATAGGCTCCAGAAAGTACACGGTGCTGGTCTCGGCACGCGTGATCCACACGTGCGAACCACTTCCGAGCGCTATCCATAGCCCGTCTGCTCGCTCGAGCGTCGCGATGGCTGATGGCCGCGGTGGCGTCGAGAACATCTCGCCCTTCAGCCGTGCGTTGACTTGACTTGACTTGACGCTATATGAATTGACTTGACTTGACTTGACTTGACTTGACGTTCGCATTGCGCTTTCAGCGAGCCAATCTTCAATCTTATCTTCAATCTAATGCTGAGTGAGTGAGTGAGTGAGTGAGTCACTAACTCACTCACTCTCTAATGCTAGCAGGGCCTAGAGCGGGGCCTTATAGCGGGAACCGGGATTGGTATCAAGGTATACCTTCAAGGTTGGCACGATCGGATATTATACATTGTAACCGGGGGCGCGCGTAGACGGCTGAGAAAAACGACGAACCGGACGAACCGGCAGGAACTACCTTCAGAGCTTCTCAAGGACCTGGTCATACTCGACGAGGAGTTCCTGGAAGAGCTCCTCGAGCCTCGCCTTGCGCGCGGCCACCAGGTTCTCCTTGGACGGCCCATCGTCATCGGCGGCGCCGGACGTGCCGCCGGCGCCGCCACCGCTGCCTTTCTTGGCGGCGTCCTTCTCCGCCTTGACCTTGACGGAGAGGACGGCGTCGAGCTCTTCCTGGTGCAGCTTGAGCAGACGCCGCTTGATGCACAGCCGCCATGCCTTCGCGCCCTCCGTGCCCACGGCCTGCTTCCCGATCTTCGCGTACTGCTGCAGCTCGTAGCAGCGTGTGAGCTGGTCCTCCGTGATGCGCAGCGCGCTGCGAGCGATCGACAGCAGCTCGGCGGGGGGCGCGACGCCATCGGTGGCCGTGGGCGCCATGAGCCCGGCGGCGATGCAGTTGCGGTAGTCGACCCGGTCGCGCAGCTGCCGGAATCCCTCGTTTGGATCCTCGACTGTGACCTCTCTTGCATCCACCCTCTCCTTGGCGATCGTGTAGACGGCTTGGAGCAGCCGAGACCCATGGCCCTGCCCGCGATAGGGCGGCAGCGATGCGGCCTGGCAGATGCGTATCAGTGGCACTGGGCCATGCCCGGCTATCCAACGCTGGAAGCGGTACAAAGTGCACGCCGCGATCAGGCTGTATGATGGCGGCGTGGGTGACATGACGCGATCGTCGGAGCCGGCGCCGCCGTCGGCGGCATCTTTGCGCTCGAAAATCGTAACGAGGTCCCAGTGCTCGTCACTTGTGTCGATAGACTCGGATGTCTCAATGCAGAATCGGAAAACTGTCTGCAAACGCTCGGCGAAGCGCAGCCGCTCAGCAGGCGCCTTCGGCCCAAGCTGCGCCAAGTGAACCTCAAAGGTAGATCCAGGCCCGGCACGTGGCATCGTGTAAGAGGATATTTGGTCGCCGGCAAGCTTTCCGGCTGGAGAAAAGCCGGGTGTGGGCACGAGGTCGAAGTAGGACTCCTCCGCAGGCGATGGCAAGGCTGCCGCAAGGCGCATCACTGCGTCTGCCACGCCGGTAGAGGCGCTCACAGGATCGAGCTTGTGGCACACGTCAAGCGTGGCTGCTGAATAAACGACGGTGAGCTCCAACGGGCGCTCGGGTTCCGGGCACTCGATCGCGCCCTGTGGCTCGAAGATCTGGTGCACGTATTCGGCCGAGTACGAAGGCAGGGCAGAGACCTGTGCGGCATCATCCAGCGAGGCCACAAATTTGAGCTTGACTGCCAAGGCGCCATCGATGTACCTGCTCGGCTCCTTCTCCCATGGAGAGCGCTCGTCTTCGTTGGAGCCAGCAGCTGGAGTATCCTCCGCTGCGCGCGCGCGTTTCATGTGCAATGACAGCCTCGCGCTTTGTGGCGTTTCGCTGCAGCGTTTCGCGCGAAAAGAGCGTGCAGGTCCACCAATCATACCCCCAAGCACGCAAATCATACCCCCCCTTCTTCAATGCCAAGGGATACGAACTCTCAAAATTCGACACCCTATCTTCAGACGAATTACTTCTGATTCCCTACTATTAGCCGTGTCAACCTGAGCGACTTTCTGAACCCTCTTTCCTTAGATACACACATGTACACACGGGTCACGGCAGTAGGTGCTCTCGTGTTCCATGGCGATTGCGAGTACATGGCGCAGAGCCAGCCGGGCTTATCTTTCAGCTCGTCGACATCGGCGAAGCTGGCTCTTGACGGCGCCGGCGGCAACGGACAAGAGCTTGCGCCCTCAAGGACTGATCATCATCTCAACGGCTTTGCATACATGATGTACGATACCTGCGAGCCAAAGCCTGCGGCGAAGTGCAGCGCGTACCGACAGTCGTGCGAGCCTCCCGTGCTCAAGCGCAGAGGGCCGAGCACTGGATCACATTCGCGGTAGTTGACGATGGGGGGCACGAGGCCAGAGCTCAACGAGGCAACCGCGACCACGTCCTGCGTCGTGCATGTGGGGCACGAGATCATTCCGTGGGGTTCCAACCGTGAAGAAGGGGTTCGCAGGGCGCAAAGCGACGACGACGCATCGGAGGGCTCTTGGCACGTACCTCGAAGCACACGCCCATAGCGTGCCCCGTAATCCCCTTGGAGTTGGTGATGAGAACCTTGCGAAGATCGTCCCCAAAGGCGGCGCGCAGCGCGGTCACTTCTGCGCCTGCGCATCCGCCGTTGCGCGCATACGTAAAAGTCTCATGGCTCACGTACAGCAGGCTCGAGGCCAACTCGCGGCGGCCGATGCCGTAGAGCGCTTCAATGTCACGGAGTAGCAGCTCGAGTTGTTCCGTCGCATGCTTGACGCAGATGGCCGACGCATGGTACGCCGAGTTTGCCTGGCGCACCCCCAACACCTGCAGGCAGACAAAGACACAGGGTTGGGTGAAGCTCGGAGGATTCATCGGTACCAGTGCGAGTCAGGTAAGAATGTGCATGGGGCTCCCGCAAGCAAGATGGGGCTCTTGGAGATGGCCCGCACCGTCGCAAGCGGCGATCGGCCAGGACGGGCAGCAGCAGCAGCAGCATCGGTCTCGAGGACGAGCCCAACGGCTCCTGCACCGAGCAGCATTCCGCTGCGCCGTTTGTCGAACGGTAGCGCTGCCTCTGCAACCGTCGGCTTAATGCACGCCGCGCCGAGGGCGAGGAAGCCGATGCCCACCCATGGCAGCAAGTGGTCGGAACTTGGGTTGTCGGCGGAAATGACGACCACGCGCCTGCAGCGCCCCGTCCGCATCCAGTCCACGGCCAGCGAGATGGCCGCGGTTGTGCCCGCGCATGCAGCATTGATTTGGAGGTTGGGGCCTCGCGCCTACAGAAGAAGGAGTCCGATGAGCTCATGACAGAATCTGGGCAGGGCGTGGGCAGTCTGCGAAAAAGCACGGCGCACCTGGACGATTTCCGCGAGCTGCGCATTGGCCATCACGAGCAGCTTGAAAAGGAGCTTTCGATTGAGCTCGTGGTGGCCCACGTCTTCGCCGCCATCAGCGGACAAAGCCTCCTCCTCTGCAAGCCATTTGTTGAGTTCTGCCAGGGCTGCCATGCGAACGGCTTTCTCGGACGGAGCTGCATCCGCTGCCTGCTCCTCCTGAGCACGGCGCGTTGCCATCTCACGCAGTCCACGTAGCCACTCGTCGCGAGCCTGCTTGCGCGTCTGCGCCCGAGTTCGATCTACAGCATTTGCCATCGCTCGTGAGAGTTCTTCGATCAGGGAGTCAAGCGCCGGAAAAGAAGAGGCGAACACAACGCCTGTCTCGTCGCGGTGCTCGCGCGAGAGTCTCCAATCGGAGTCGGTCGTCGATTCAGCGGAGGCGAAGTCGGAACGCTCTTTCTTTGGGGGTGCGTCGATGAGTCCCGCGTTGCGCAGCGCCTGCGCCGAAGCAACGATGTGCAAGCATATCTCTGTGAGCATGTGAGGGCATCGGTGGCGCAAGCAGCAGCCGCGCAGCATGGCACGGAGGCGGTTGAGCTTTCTTACCTCGAGACCCGCAGCCACGGCGAGCGCATAAGTCGTGTCGAGAGTTTCGACAATCGCGGGCGAGAGGCCGTACTCTGACACAAGATCGAACTGGCCGATCCGTGACGCAAGCTTGATCACATCTTCCACCATGTTGAGCGGCTTGCGCACCCGCGTCCCGTCGGCCGCTTTGTGCACCTGCACAACGTTGCGATCGAGCTGCGCCTGCAGCATGTCCTCGGGCAGGGGACCAATCAGGTTGTCCCCGCGCATGAGCAAGCTGAGGTTGGCCTCGTCGAATACAGGGCGTCCGGTAAGCGCATTCGGCAAGCCTATGGATAACCCCGTGACGACGATGTCGCCGAGATGCAAGCCGAGGTCCCGCACCCGCTGTGTCAGGGCCAGTGCAGAAGTTACGCACTCAGCAGTCGGTGAGTCCGCAGATCCAGTCTCCTCTGATTTGCACGACGGCGGCGCCCCGGTTGGATCCGCCCCGGTTGGGCGTGCGGTCTGGTCGACGCGCGGCGCGGATCCATCGGTGCTGCGCTGGCCGGGTGGGAGCTCCACTGTGGCCACGGGGGTCTTCTCCTCGAACCGTGGCCTCAGCAAGAACCAAAGGCTAGCGATGAACAGGAGAATGAGAAGCACACTTCCAGAGGTGATGATGAAGGTCGCGGCGAGGTCTGTCGACGCCGGCACAGGCGCCGCCACAGGCGCCACGCACTCTGGCTGCCCGATCAGTTGATAAATTCGCGCGTTTTGATGATTTCTTTTGAGTCAACTGACTACACTGTACTCTCCTGTCGCCCGCTGCGTCGGATTCACAAACGGGGAGGGCATCCATGTGAAATTATCCATCGGCCGGACTGTGAGTTCCACTGGCTTTCGTATTCGTGTTTTCCTAATGTTATGTCGGAGGGTCGATACGATGAGCTCGACATCGACGACCTCATGCGCCTGCTTCATGTGCAGGTGCTTCACTACGAGCGCGAAAAGCTGGCGTGCCGGCTTAGGGTGTGCTTCGCGGTGCAACTGGTGCGTTCGCATCGTATCATCGGCGGCGATCTTACGGGCCTGACAGTCCTGCTATCTCGCGCGCGTGGCACAGGTTGCCAGTGGCTGGTTTCTAGTCGCTGCTCCGCACCCAATAGTGGCGAGCTGTGGCGTTTTGTACGCCGGCACCGCTCTCATTGGCTTTTGCGCGGCGAAGTTTCACCACGTATGGGCATTCCTAGTGCTGGTATGCAACAGAGAGAAGCTGCGTGCATCTTGTCGGAACCCCGAAGCACTGACACTGTGCCGTATTCTGAGCGTCGCAGCAATCCGCGTTGAGCGTGGTCGTTCTCGCTTCAACTGCACACCTGCTGCTGCGTTTATCCGGCATGCATTTGAACATTGATGTGTCGCGGCAACCGAGTACGCACCAGCTCCTCGAGTGCTTCATCATTCTGAGTGGCATCCTCATGCTTCTTCAAGTGTGCAATTTCCGTCGTCCTTGGAAGACTCCTTACTCCTCTCGCTCACTCAGATTCAACGACTGTCGGTTGTGCAGGCCATCATTCTTCGCCTGTGCTTTCTGTTACTGTGCTCGCGCGTCGAGCAACTTGGGAGCAGCGAAGCCGAGGCCGATTCGCTTTGTCGGCCGGACGGTGTGGAGGAGCTTTCACATATTGATCTTGCGCGCACGCCGCCAGATACTACCCGAGATGGTCAAGCTCAGCATGTCAGGCATCCCGAGCGTGTTTCTCAGCATGGCGTTGTTGTGGGTACGTTCCGAGCGAATCCGTCGCCCGCGCTACGCGTCGATGCTGATCGCGACTCGATCTTGACGATGAAAGCTCGATGAAGTCTCATGTATTCAACTCATGTATGAAATCAGTTGAAATATCGGCGCGCGTCTACATCAGGCGCGGTTGGGGGGCACGCGCGGGCACCGTCCGGGCACCGCAAAAGCGCAAATCGTCGAGCCGTCGAGCGTCGCGCGGAGCGGCCGCCGCGCCCCGGGTCTCGGTGCGCGCGGGTCTGCCGGAACGCAATGCATTCGGGAATGTTGCGCGTAGTAAGATAGTCATCAAAATCCGACGGCCGCGATGACCGGACCGCGCGCCCCTGCCACGCCTCCCCGGTTGCCTCCCCTCTACTCCCCGGCGCAAACCCCGGCGGCTTCCCCGCCCCCCCCGGCGGCCGCAAGGCGGCCGCGCCAGCGCGGGGCGGGCGGACCGCCGGACGCCGGGTAAGGGGTATAAAACTAAGGTATAACGGTCGCGCGTTGAGGACACTCGCGCGTCTGCGCGTCTCGCGGGACCGGCGCTTGACCTTGAGTCGCGACGTCCGACCGACAGCGGGGGGACGCGCCGGGTCGTTAACGCTCGTTAAATCTGAGATTATGACTGAATTAAAAAGCGAGGTTGCCGGCCCCGAGGACCTTACCGAGGACCCCGGCCGACCGACGAGGGGCAAGCTGCGCGGGGGCTCGGCGCCGTCGCCCGCGCCGCGCGCGCCGCGCGGACGTACGCCGACCGACCGCGCGCCACTCGCAATTGGCCTCGTCGGGCGCTGACGAGTATAGCGCGCCCGTAGCTACAAGGCCTAAGAGGGTAGCTACGATGCGTATTGGCAACACGAAGTGGCACGAACGCGCGGCAGCGCGGCGCTCGGTCGGCCGCGCGTACACGCAGCGTTCGTAGCGCCCGACCGGCCCGCGGCGCTAGTGGGCGCTAGGGCGATGCCTTACCTCTCGTGACTGAGGACGCGTCCCGGCGCGGCCCGAGCGGGCTTGTCGTATGCGCTCAGCACAGCAGCATGATCTGCTCCTCTCGCCCTCTGCCCATCGGGCAAAGGACGGGAGGCACGGGTGGGGCATGCCCATCAGTGTGTGACCGGTGCTATGACTCCTCGTTGTCCGCATCTTTCCCCCCGCCCTTCTCGACGTCGGCTGCTGCATCCTCGGAGTCAACGCTTGATTCCTTTTTTAGTCGCAGCACGAAGGGCGGGCACCAGTCGCACAGCCAGCGAAAGGCCATGAAGCGAGTCCACAGGGCTTTGATGAAGCGCCATAGATTTATGAGTGGCACGCACTCGCAGAGGATGGTGTACAGCCCTAGGGTCCTGGTGAGGGGTTTTATGATCCCGTTCAAGACGTACTTGAAGAATTCCTCGATGTCGAAGCAGATCGGACACACGTTGTAGATAGCGCGGCACAACAGCGCCAACTGCCCGGTCGCGCGCAGGCGAGCCGTGCGTATCCGATGGCGGGTAGGCAACGAACGGATGCGCTCGAGTGACTCTAGCATCACCTGCGACGTGCACGTGCCATGGAGATCCACGGTCACTGACGTGAGAACAGGTTGTTTTGCAAGGCTCAAGGCTCTGACCATTTGGCAGGCAGCGCTCGCTCACCGCATCGAGCCCACTGTTGGTTTGCGCAGAGCACTCGACATACAGCACGTTGTGCGGCGGCGAAGCGTGCCTGTTCTCATAGCGGTGCAGGATCTCCTTGCGCAGGGCCTCCTCCTCCTCCATCTCGCGGTGGCGGCCGCGCAGATCGCTCTTGTTGCCAACGATGATGACCGCCACCGGGCAAGTCATCGGGTCGTTCGTGTCAAACTGCAATCGTGCAAAGATGCGGTCAACGATCGCGTGAGCCGTGTCAAACGATGACCGAGAGCCGAGGTCTGCGACGATGAGAAAGCCAAGCCGCTTGCGGTCCTCCCCGATCGGGTTCGGGCGCTGTGGGCCACTGCCGAAGGCGTCCGCCGTCATATACGCGACGCTACCCGCGAACGCGCCCATTGATTTGCGCATGCCTGAAAGCCCACCATTCTCGCGCTGCACTTTCTTGCCGCCCTTGGCCGACGAGACCAGTGGCTGCGTCTCATCGGCCTCCGCGATGACGGCTTTACCCAGCCGGTCCCTGCGCCGCCGCTCGAACCACACGAGCGGCTTGAGAAGCTGATCCAACTCAACAAGGCCTGCGGGCGTGAGCTCCCCGCTCTCGGTCGTGTGCGCTTGTACTCCAGGGGTGTCCTCTAGTTCCACCATGATGTCGCGGCCGGTGACTTTTTCGAAGTGCCGCCAGAATAGCTGCGATGGCGCGCGCGTGGGCTTGCAGGCTGGGTCGAAGGTGTGCGCGACCAGCCGGTGCGCAATTGATGACTTCCCGGCGCCACAGGGTCCAATGAGGCACAGCTTGTAGATGTACGGTGACTTCATATCGGCCGGATGCCATGGTACGGCATGAATGCCACGCTCGATGGCAAGGACGGGCTCCTCGGGGTCGAGCCCGTCCGCTTGTAAGTCGTAGCCGCGCATGCACGAGGTCCTCCCCACTCTTCAGGCTAGAATGGTTGCGGACTTTCGAAGTCGCCTAGGAGCCCGTCCTAGGCTCGGGAGTAGGGTCGATTGGCCTCCGAATTTCACATTCATACGTTCATTATGTTTTCGGTTTCGGTCCTGAAATGGCGCCAGACGGCGCTGCGACCTCATTGTTGCGGCTCGCATGTCAGCGCGGCGATGAGCAGGCGGCGCGCGCGGCACTCGCGGCGGGCGCCGACTGTAACTACGTACCTCCGGGCGAGGCGGGGTCGTCAATCGCATGGGCGGCATGGCATGGACAAGGGGAAATTTGCCAGATGCTGCTGGCTGCAGGTGCACTGGCCAACGAGCGGGAGGTTATGGATGCAGCGCTCGCAGGCGGGTGGATCGCGCTAGCCGAGTGGCTTCGCAGTTCGGTCGCGCAGGCCAGACTTGGCCGTAAGTCGAAGTCAAACGCGGAGAAGAAGATCCACTTGGCCCAAGTTGCGGACCGAAGGGCGAAGAACACTCTTGTGGAGGATCAAGTGTTGCGTCGCCATCGTGGAGAGCGAATGGCCCAGGCCATAAGTGGCATCGTTGAGCACCAGCTGCAGCTCGACGAGTCACTCGCCGAGGCGGCGGCGCGGCGCGATGCCCGCGCTGAGCGCCTCGAGCTCGCCAGCCGGCGCCGACAAGAGATGGCCGAGGCCATGGAGGAGCGCTACCGCGAGATGGCCCAACGCACGGCGGCGCGACACGAGGTGGAGCGTCGCATTGAGGTGCTTCGCGAGCAGTCGGTGGTACTCTCGAGGAGGCGCACATACGAGGAGGAGGAGGCACGCAAGGCGTCGTTGGCAGGCGCCGAGGTGCGCGTGACTGAGGACGGTGTGGCTGAGGACGTACCGTGGGTTCGCGCCCGATCGGATCGGAGTCCACAACCGAAGCACGCCGAATCACCAAGCACCGTGACCGCACGAGGAGCTGCGCCGACTGCCGAGCAACTCCTTGAGGCCAAGCGTGGTGAGAGACGGGGCGTGGCGGCGCAGCGCGGCCACGTCGTCGACCGAAGCCGACACGCGCAGCAACGCCCACAGTCGCTCCTTGCGCGTATCAGCTCGAGCAAGGCTCCTTTTCAGGAGGGCTTCATCAGCCAGCTTCGGCGCGTGCAGTCGGAACACGGTTTAACGGAGCACGCGCTGCGCCTCCCGGCCGAGGTGCGTGCGATGACCTTGCTCGAGGAGCTTCCTCGACGCGAGGCCGAGAGCGACGGCTCGGGCACTCACACATCGTCCGCATCGGCGGCGCATCGCCTCGCGCGCTCTGCTGTGTCCCTCCCTGCCATTCGGGGGGGGCAGCAGCAGCCTGAGAGTGTCGGCCGGGCAGTAGCCCGGGCTGCACGCGAGGGAGACCGGAGCGTTCTCTCCCGCTTGTTGGCGAGCGCTGATTCGGAGTGCTTGCACTTCGTCGACGCGAGCGGCCGCACCGCGTTGCACGTTGCCTGCGCTGCCGGGCAGCCGGCGTGCGTGCGACTGCTCCTCGCGGCGGGCGCCGACGCGGCGAGTGCCGATCACCGCCGACGGACGCCCATGCACGATGCTGTCAAGGCCGGGAGCGTGGAGGCTGTGACGTTGCTGCGCGAGCACGGAGCGCGCGCGGATGCACTCGATGCGGAGGGGCGCACGCCGCTCACTCTCGCCCTTCGGCGCAAGCGTGGCCTCGGGGACTCGGCGATCATCGACCTGCTCGAGGCACCCGGCGAATCAGTGTCGGTCGTGCTGCCTCCCTTGTAAGAGATCATGCGACAGTTGACCTGCTTGCCAGGCGCGGGGGGTGACGGCTGACGGGTGTGAGGAGCTGTGCGCCTCAGATGGATGCTGAGAGGGGTCAGTGGTGCGATGAATTTCTTGTAGGGGAGCCAGAGAGTTGGAATGGTCCACAAAAAGAAACGATATGCGCGGCCGACGCGGAACGACAAATCAGAAAGAGATCGCGCCGTTCCACTTTCGACCGAGGACAGGTGTCAAATGGAGCGTCCGGATCCTCTGGACACAACTGACATCCAGGGCGCCACCACGAGGCGGCTGCCCTCTCGCTCGACACCGCATCCCTTCAACACGAACGAGGATATCGACTTCTCGAGGCCATTTAGCCGCACAACGCACCCAAAATCGCAGCGCTCGACCAATCCTCTTGTGCCAGCCTATGTGCTCCCGTCAAGCACATATGTGCCCGTGGTGGAGGCAAAGGGCCCCCCGCGGGATACGCTGTGGACACTGCCGCAGCCAAACTGGAAGCCGGAAACCCGCCATCCGCAGCCGATGACCGATGCTGAGCTTTATGGGCGCCAGCATCTCTTCCGCAAGTTGGTGCCATCACGCACGAGCCTCGTCTCGGCGGATATCACTGGGCCACAGTTCCGACTGGAGGAAAAGACGAACAGGATCACGGATCCGCTGCACCCCGTGTACATCTATGATGGCGGGCAGCTCGATGACGTCAACCCGCGCCGACCTCGCTATGGTAGCATGTACACACGTTCACCTGCTGAGAACTATTCGCTACGCACGGACGACATCTGCGCCAGAGGAGCAGGTGGTGACGAAGTATTCTCCCGTGAGTACCCGAAAGAGCTCATCAAGACGCGCCCGAGCAATCGCACCGATGACATCCTCGGAGCGCAGGCGAACACGTGGTGCTCGTATCCGCGGTTGTGGAAGTACAAGGATCCGAGCAACTCTGTCGAGAAGGTGACAAATCGTGTCTTGGATATCGAGGGCGCGGTCGCGGGCACAGCCGGTCAAGGCCCGCCCCTCTATCGCACCCGCCTGCAGGCCAGCAAAATTTCTGCTTCTACGCGTGCAGCCGAGATTGCATCCGTGCGCGCGTTGCACTGAGGATGGGAGATGCAGCGTAATGACCGACGAGCCGCACAGCTCGGAACTTCATTGGCTCCGCATGGTGCCGGTAGAGACCTTGAGGACGGCTCACATGTGCGGGAGGCGCGCCCCGCCATTGTCCTGCGTGCGAAAATGGGCCCGGGTGCACCGAGGTTCGACACACGCTGTGCGTGTGTTACCTGTTACGGCTTCCTATATGGATGTGCGTGACTGTGAGTCGCTTCCGGTCTGCCCGGAGCTCTTCCCGGTCGTTGCTCGTCGCGTAAGTGTGTTCAGGCGTCCCTGAACACACGCTAAATCAACCATTTAACGGCGGACGCGCTGCCTAGAACCGTACGTCGGGGGGTAGCCGGGGAAAGCCGGGGGGCGCGGCGAGACGCAACCGAAGCCGACAACGCGGGCCGGGCGCGCCGCGGCGGGCCGCGTCGAGGAGCGACGGACACTGAATTATGATATCGTCTTAAATTAGTGCCGGCCGCCTGTGCCGCGTGGGTGGTCGCGAGTGAGCAACACCAACAGACACCTACACACACGTGTCACGGCGACGGACGTCAGACGGCTGTCAAGAGTGGAGACTCTCGTCACGTCGAGGGCCCAGGCCGGCTTCCGTCGCCTGCGCGGAACCCGCGCGTCGCCGACTTCGCTCCTCGGTCGGCGTAGCTACGCGAGCGGTCGTGGGCGGTGGTGGATGCGGGCGTGCAGCGCGGCCGCCGCGGGTGCGCGTAAGGCGTGCCGCGTACGCACCTATGCGGCAGCTAAACGCACAACACGGGGCCGTAACCCCCCAGTGAGCACGCTCAGCGTGTAACGTCAGCAGCGGCGACACGCAGATGCATGCCCAAGTGTGTCTGCAACGAGTGATGGTGCCTTAGGTTCTCTCGAGCTTCGAGCGTTTGTACGAACCCTGAGGGGCTGGTCCAGACTGTCACAACGGCCACCGCCCCGGAGGGCAGGAGAGAAGGTTCGGCTCTCAGACGACACCGCCAGCTGAAGCGATCGCACGGCGAAGGTCTGCCGTCTGAGAGACTATCGACTCGTATTGGTGCTGCAGCTTTGCCATCGCTTCCTTCTTGTTTATCACGGCCCGCCGTCGGGTCTCGTAGTCGATGAGCAGTTCCTCGGAGGAGACGAGGCCTTTTGCTTGGCGCCGCCCAGCGTTCTCGGCGCGCAGGGCATCGCGCTCATGCTTAACCTGGGTGAGCACGTCACGCTTCGCCGTCAACTCGACCTCAAAGTCACTCAGCTCCTGCTTGCGTACCTGATTCTCCGCCTGCACAAACTGCAACTTCTCCTTGAGATGCGTGAGCACCTGCACGGTCGTCGTCGTTTTCTTGCGCAGCTTTAGTAGCTCCTCATTGCGCTCCTCGATTTTCTCGTTGAGCGTCTGATTCTCGATCTTGAGCTGCTCGAAGTCGATGAGGTGCAAGCCGTCCGCGAGCTTCTCCTTTTGGCGCAGCGTGTTCTCGAGCTTGCGCAGGAAGTTGCGCCGATTGATGTTGCTCAGGCGCACGCGCTCCACCTCCTCGTCCTTCTCAGACTCCTGGTTCTCGAAGGCGGCAATTAGCTTTGGCGGAATCGGCTTCGAGGTGCGCGAATTCTCGGCACCTTTGAGGATCTCTCGCTTGAACTCGACGAAAGCAGCCTTTATCTCCTCGGCTTTGCCCTGCTTGTCGTCGAGGCGCCGCTTCATCTCCATGGCCGTCTTGTCATGCTGCTGCTGCAGGCGCTTGAGCTCATCGCGCAGCTCGTTCACTTGCGCGAGGAATTTGTAGTAGCGCTGCTCCTGGTCCGTAACGGACTTCTCGATGTCCTTACTCTCATCCATCTTCTTCGCACTGGTGCGGAGGTGCTCAGCAAGCTTCTTTTGCAAAACTTGATTGAGATCGAGGAACGTGGCTTTTTCCTCCTGCGCCTGCTTGAAGAGCTCAGCCAGGTTCGCCTTGTCTTCCTCGACCTGCTCTTCGTCCGCGTCTACCTCCGCCGCCTCAAGCATGTCAAAGTCACCGTACCCTTCGCCTCCCTCGTAGCCATCATCCTCGTCGCCAAGGTCGTCCGGCTCGACGGCCTCGTCCTCCTCATACTCCTCCTCTGCCGGCTCCGGATCCCCGTCAGCCGGCGCCAGGGTTCCCTCGTCCGCATCCTCGCCATCCTCTCCGGTGGCGGCTGAAGGCTCGTCGTCGCCACCGCCGAGCTCTGGCGTTTGCTCCCCCTCAGCGGTGTCCACAGCTGCGCCTTCGACGGCCTCCGCCCCGCCAGACGCCGCAACCTCATCTGGCGCCACGTCTCCCCCTTCCTTTGGCGGCGCTGCCTCTTCCAACGGCTCAGCAGCTGCTGCTGGCTCCTCGTCCGCCATTGTGCAAACCTCTCTCTTTGTGCAACTGCCCGCCCAGCGCGGCGCGTCGAAACATTGCCAATTTCCTGCGGAGAAGCTCAGCTACGTTCAAAGTACCTCCTAAACGGAACTAAGCCGGTCACCGAAAACGCCTCTTCGGGGCTCAGCCATGGATCCTGCCTTCTACCACCCAAACCGAAGAGCGCACCAGGCGACATGGAACATCGAGAAGGAGGAGGTATGCGATGATTTCGATGGCGTTGAGATGTCCGCGCCCGCGAGCACCGGCTTCGAAGGCGTTGAGATGCACGCGCCCGCCGCCGTCAGGCGTAGCACTCGCGCGCAGAATAAGGACGACGACGACGAGCTGCCGTCGCTCAAGCTCCTGGACGAGTCAGGGCGGCGCCTGAGCGGCAGCAACGCGAGCCGTTACTACGCGGCCAAGCGGGCCGAGCGGGAGAAGGAGCGCGAGAAGCTGCGCATAGAGCAGAGCACGCCCAAGGCGATTGAGAATATGCTTAAGACTGCGCGGCAGCAGCGGCAGTCTCGTCGCAAAGGACCAGTGGGAAACCTACCCAACCCAGTCGCCGCGGCACGCAGCTTCGTCGCCAACCCGGTCACTCGCTTCTGGCTCGCGTGCAACCTTTGCCTGCTTCTTGTCCTCTTCGCCGGGTCTGTGCTATTCATGAGTCTCGTGTATCCAGTGGCACTTCGTCCTGCCGTCAAATATTGACAGTGCGTTACAGTGCGTAGTATTATTACACTATGAGTTTTGTTATCCATGGACAACTCTCTCTCTGAAGCTTTTCAATTTTCTTGAAACTCACAGCTCCCTTTCAAGATGGTAAGTCTGACCCCAGAACCTGTCTTGAGTCGCCACCGGCCGCAGCCTCCGCACTCCGGCTCGCTTGCAGCGGCGTCTCATCGGAATGACCTGCTTCATCATCAGCGTGCAATTTCTGTATGGCCTTCTTGCCAAAGCTTCGCTCCGCTCGCAGCCGCTTTCGTTCCTCGCGCAGTGCCTGGATGCGGCCCATGTCTTCGTGGCTCTGCCCGAGAGCCTCACGCCGCTCCGAGCGCGCTGGAGAATCGCGCACGGAAACGCACTCAATACCGAGCGCACGGGCACTTGCAACGCAGTCGGGCGAGTCGAGAGGCTGCGGGGCGACGATACGGCCAACGCCAGCGCTAGCGAGCAACTTGTAGCACGCCACGCACGGTGCCCTTGTCACATAGCAGCTCCTGCCCCGCAGCACCACGCCACGCGCAGCACTCTCGGCAACCGCGTTGGCCTCAGCGTGGCAATCGGAACGGTACGCCCCGAAGAGTGAGGAATTTATCGTGCACAGTTCCACCTCGCCCGTCTGCGCCCCGGGCAGCTCGCGCCCTTGGCCACGCGGCACGTCAGCGACAACAACGCAGCCCATGTGGCCGTCCTTGCATGTCGAGTTGCGGGCGATTAGGTAGGCGAGGTCGAGATAGTTCTCGTCCACTGAGGTGGCGGCATCCCACGTCCATCCGTATCTGTTGAGAGCGGTGAAGTCAGGTGGCTCCGCCCACGTCATGTCGCCACATTCACGTCTCGTCAAGTCTGCACAGTCAAGTCAAGCGTCCGTACGGGTATCTGTAACTCGTTACATGTACCGCTATACCTTGACTTGAGATTAAGGGTGAAGGCCTCCTTGTTCGTAACGTCGGCGACAAACAACTGTAACCAACGGCCGGAACTTCATGAATCGCAACACCGCAGGCCAACAACGGCAAGGAATATCGTCGGAGAGCTTCTTATGTCAGAGCATCATGTTGAGGGCGAGTCCTCATTCACATTTACGCCGCTCGACAAGCCATTCGCATCAATGCAGTCGCAGTCGGCCAAAGATTACCTGAGGAAGTGGAATTTGGAGCCCTCGTGTCAGCTCAAAAGCTTTCGCTTCGACAAACCTTTTTCTCCGGACGCGGTGAACGAATTCTTGCTCGACTTCTTCAACTCATCCGCCGTGCAGGAGATGGCGCCCGTGTGTGTCGGCTCGAATCAGTGGTCCACCCTGGGCACCGTCAAGCCGGGTGCTGTCAAGCATACGAGGATTCCGACCACTGTGCTGCGGCTAGACTTCTTCGACCGTTTTCGGGATGCGGGCATCATCCGCGGCGATGGTGGGGACGTTGCGAAGTGCTTGGACGAGCAGGTGGGCGAGATTCTCGTATCGGATAAGCTGCGCAAGATGTTCCTAGATGAATCTAGCGAGGAGTGGGAGCTCTTCGATGAGCTCGAGCGCTCCGAGCTGATCTTCCGAATCATGAAGGCGTTCGCAGTCGGCGGCGGCATGAATCAGTATGAGGATCAGATTGAGCCTTACCTGAACTTGACGAAGGCGTTGTATAAGGATCTCGTTTCCGTCCATAAGACGGCTGCTGGCACGTTGCAAATAGGCTCTCTCACGTTCGAAATCTCTGCAGTCGCCGGAAGCAGCGCCAGCCTCTTCCCACGGCCTTCGACCAACAACTTTTGTTATGTCACTGTCGATCCTGCGGCCCGTCATGCCAAGATCTTTTACGGAGCCTTCCTCCCGATGATGTGAGCGCACGATCGGGGTTGCCAGTGGGGCGCCACATGCTCGGGCGTCGGCATGGTGGAGTCGAGAGATGATCTTGTGATGCCAACGGCACAACCGGCTTTCTTTCGACTGATGATCGGCAACTGTTTTTCAGCAGCAAGCGCCGTGGCACTCCTGAGGTCTTGAATCTGTCTCTGGAATGATGGGGTCAGTCGTGTTGCGGAGGTGGTCAAAAATGTCGCGCGCCACCGCGCCGGGATCATCGTGTGCGTTCGTTGTCACGTGCTCACGTCACAGGAGGCGTCGTCTCACGGGAGAACCTTGTGAGCCCGTGAGCGTGCGAGCGCACAAAGTTACCCAGACGGCAGCGCGAAAGGGTGCGGCGACGGCAGGGTTTACCGGCACAGGTTTAGAACCGGTCGCATGCAAGGAGCGGCCCTTGTGGACGGGTGTGAGGAGCCCGCCCCCCCCCGGGCGCGGCGAGGCCCGCGGGTCGCGGGCCCGCGGGCGTCTGCCGCGAGCCCGGCGGCCCTCGTGCCGGCGGGGGCCGGCCGCGAGGGAGCCGAGCTGTGCGGCGCTTACGTTAAGGCGGCGCCGCGGCGCCGGCGGGCGGCGGCGCGAACGTTAAGGCGGCGCCGCGGCGCCGGC
>JWZX01003178.1:0-21064 GCA_001275005.1 Chrysochromulina tobinii | reverse complement strand
TCGACCTCATGTACGCCAAGCGCGCCTTCGTCCACTGGTACGTCGGCGAGGGCATGGAGGAGGGCGAGTTCTCCGAGGCCCGCGAGGATCTCGCTGCCCTCGAGAAGGACTACGAGGAGGTCGGCGCCGAGTCGGCCGAGGGCGAGGGCGAGGAGGAGGGCGAGGAGTACTAAGCGTACTGCCTGCCCGGCCGGTTCGATGCCTTCTGCTTCTCAAATCGCAGCGTGTTCGGGGTGTACGGTCCTTCCTGTTTGATGAGTCCGCCGTTGCGCGTCGGTGTTACACCTAGCCGTTACACGGCTCTTTACAATACACCGGACGACGACGCACACGACAGATACACGCTCACGCACGCCGTCCGGCGTCGCGGCGATTCGCGGCGGACCGCGCGTCAGATGTTCGACCCCAAAGCTAATATCTGCAGCCGGCAGATCCGAAACTGCGGGGGATAGGTACGTCGCGCCGATGTGCCGGATGTGCTCTCTCGACTCAGCGGCTCCCCTCCACAGACACATGCACGAAACACGCGACAGCATCCAACGCTCCGGCATGCCAGAGACGGGATTCGACAGACATCATCACTTAGCGCCCCCAAGGCGCCCAAGGCTCACAACGGGCACATGCATCAGCGTCACACCACCGAGAGATGGCAGAGGGCTGGCCGCCGCCGCCGCGCATCCCTTTCCATACAAAGCAAGAGCGCCGGTCAAAGCACGGTCGCGCGCCCCGCGCAGCGCCACGTTGCGCTCGTCTCCTCCCGTACAGAGGTACAGTACTCTCCTCTCGGCTCCTTAAAAGTTGAGCATCGAGAGCGCGGCGGTGCCGCGCTTAATCCAGTGCTCCTGCGGCACGTTGCTCGGGATCTCGATGGACATGACGAAGTTGGTCGAGTGGCCCGTGGTCGAGAGCACGCCGAAGCGCGACGACGTCTTGTACACGGGGCAAAAGTAGAAGCCGCCCTCGGGCCTCTTGCGGTTGGCGACAGGTAGCAGGTGGATGAGCGGCAGCTCGGTAAAGAGCTCTTTGGGGCGCGACTCTGCGAGCAGATGTGACTTCATGTCCCAGCGTGCGCCCTCGATGAAGAGGCCGTAGATAAAGGCGCCGTCGTCGGCCGGCCCGCTGATCTTGATCTGCTCGACAGTCTCGTCCCGCATGTCGTACCCGTACGTGATCGTGTCGATGGGCAGCTGGTACTTGCGCGCATGGTTCTGCATCACGCCCGTGATGAAGGCCTGCGGGAAGTAGAAGCCCGAGATCCAAAACGAGGGCGGCTTGCCCTCGTCGAACCACAACTGGATGTAGCCGATGCGCTTCAGCAGGTCGGGTACCCATGAGGCGAGCGGCTTGAGCGACGGGTACGCTACCTTGGCCCACATCTCAGGCACCTGGTTGTTGAAGAGCGAGGTGCCCATCGCGTCGAGCTCCGCCGTCATCACGACCTCGCCCTTGAGGCCCTTGCGCACGTCCCTGAGCGAGGCCGACACCTTGTTGATGACCTTGTTGTACCGGATGCACTCCTGCTGCAGCACCGTGTTCATCGACTCAGTATACGTGGTCGGGTACGCGTCCGACACCTTCTCGAGGTTGAAGGGCGCAGGCATCTGCTCAAAGATGTCCTTGGCGAGCTCGTCGAGCAGCTGCTCGCGGCTCTTGCCGCCGCCGCTCGAGGCGCGGGGCTGAAGCGAGAGCACCACGTTGAACAGATTCTTCGTCTCGTTCACGGCGCACGTGATCTCGGCGTTGTCGTGCAGACCGAAGATCTCTGGCGGCGCGTTGACGGGCAGGTCGTTGAGGTACTTCATGTAGTCTTCCTTGGTCTCGCCCGGGATCGAGCGGTAGATGCCGTTGGCCGAGAACTTGTAGTCGGGCTTGGTCACATCAATATTGCAAAAGGGGATGAGCAGCGCGTTGCTTGTGCGTCGGTCCCAGGAGTCGGTCACGCGACCACCATAGTTCACCTCCGTCGTGAGCGACGTGATGACCTTGTATGGGATCTCATCGTAGTCATTGACGAGCATCTCCGTCTGCTTGATGACCATGTCACGGTCGCCGTCTGTGAACTGGTAAGGGATATTCCACCCCAGAGGCCCAAACTTGCGCCGCTCGAGGATGACGGCACAGTGCAGCAGCAGCCCAAACATGATCTTGCGCCAGTCGGCGGGCCGCTTAGTCGACTCGAAGACCTCCTCCGGGATGGCCGCGAACGTGGCGCGCAGATTAGCGCGCAGGCCCTTTGGCGGCTCGTTGGTCATCTTGACGCCGTTTTGGAGCACCGAGACGGGGAATTTGGCCGAGGGCATCGAGGTGAGCCACAGGCGGAAGGAGGGATCCGTCTTGTTTGGGTCGATGCCCTCGACCTCGCGCTCGAGCTGCGGCATCCACGAGACGAACAGGTGGCAGTTCATGAGCAGCACCCATCGGCCGCCGTCCTTGCCGCCCTTGATGAGCGCCTCCGCTTTGGGCCCCTGTCCCTGGCCGAGGGAGATGTAGTCGATCTTCTCGCCCATGCCACTCAGCTCGGCGTACTGGATCAGGCCCTTGACCGGATCGGCGCCGCTCACCAGGATGAAGATGAGCGGCAGGCTCACCGACGAGTCGCCGAAGGCGGCGGCCAAGTCAAAGGGAGGGGGCTCGATGAAGCGCCGCCCGAGCATCGCCTCGACGTAGAGCTGGACGGCGGGCACACACTTATCGGGGCGCAGGGCGCGCAGCACGAGCATCCGGCCCATCACGTCGCACTTGGCCTGCCAGGGCGCGGGGAACTGGTCGAGCTGCGGATTGACCGAGTCATACACCTTGCGCCACGCTTCGAGGTTGGACGCAACGTGGTCGTCGATGCCGCGGAAGGCAGGCAGCTGCGCCAAGTTGATGAACTCGAGCCACACGCCAGGGGTGAGCCAGTCGGCGTCGGGCTTCTTGCTCAGGTCGTTGAGCTTGCCGCCCGAGAGCAGGAAGCGCCACTCGCCGGGGTCGACCTTGTTGTAGCCCATCTGGATCTTGATGGCGAGCAGGAAGGAGAACATGAGCTTATGCTCCTCGAAGATGGAGCGGCAGATGTTCGTGTACAGCAGGTAAGTCTCGAAGTTGTTCAGGTTCTCGATACGCACGTTGAGGTCCTCCGAGGCGGGCGCCTTGCGGATGCCTTCGACGAAGAGCTGCTTGAACCAGTTGAGGCTGTACTGGTACATCGGGTCGACCATGGCCAGGTCCGCGATGCAAAAGAAGAGGATAGCGGCCCGAACGGCCACCGGGATGTACTTTGCACGCGTCTCGTCGATCTCCTTCTCGGCGATCTCGGCTTCGGCCACGGCGATGTTGATCTCGTCGGTGGTCACCTTCGAGACGCCAAGCGTGTCGATCAGGTTCGTGTCGTCGAGAATGTCACCCTGCGAGTTGGCGAGCAAGTAGAGGATCTCGTCCTGCAGCTCCTGCAGCTTCGCCTTGTTGGCGGCGGACTGCACGACGAGCTCGGCCTTCTTTTCGGCCAGGTCGGGGCGTTCCGTCTCGACGGTCGAGACGAGCAGTTGATCCTCGAGGCCGCCCTGGGTGATCGCAAAGTTGAGCAGCGCCACCTTGACCGAGACCTCGGGCGCGTAGTGGGGATTGGGGATGACGGTGGTGAGCGCGAACTTGAAGTCGGAGTGGAACGGGATCACGTTCTCGCCGAGCTTGATCACGAGAGAGCCGCTCGAGTCCTTGTAAGTTTGGTTGGCGAGCACCGGGTCGAGGAAGGGGTCGAGCGACTCGACGACGTTCTCGATGAGCATCGGAGTACCCAGCCGGATGGCCATCTCAAGGGTCTGCACGACCTTCTTGGCCGAGTCGCTCGCCTTGACAGTCTTGATCTGCATCTTCGCCTGCGAGAGCTTGAGGAAACGGTTGGCCTGCCCTTGCGGGTCGATCATGAGCGGCCAGCGCTTAGTGATCGACATGATGATGCCGTTCTCGACGCTGAACGCGTCCGCGGGCAGTCCGTCCATATTCCACTGGCGCACCTTGACAGGGTCAGCCAAGATCTTGTTGAGCGAGCAGTCGGCCGTGTACCGGATGCCCACCTTTTTGAGCTGCGCGAGCCACTCGCTGGTGAGAGAGGCGCGGTAGGGCGCCGTGAACGGGCCCATGTATGAGATGGCGCCCGCGCACACAAGCACGTCGCCGGTGACGTTCTGCACTTGCTCCTTGAGCACGACCACCATCTCCTCCCAGCTCTTCGCCTCGCCGGACAGGCCCAAGATGAGCTTGTCCGCGTTGACGAGCTGGACGGTACATTTGGCGACCTCAGCCTCGAGTGACGCCATCTTCTCGACGGCCGCCTTGAGCGCCGCCTCGAGCGCCGCGACCCTCTTGGTCACCGCATCGAGCTTCGCCTCCGCGGCCCGCTTCGAGGCCGTCGCCTCGCCAAGCTCAATCTCCGCGGCCGCGAGCTGCTTGCGCTTGGGCTCGACCTCGAGCGCCACGTAATAGTACTTTCGCATCGCGTGCACCCAAAGGCACATGGCCTCGCACGCAACGGACACCTTGACGATCGCCTCCGGGGTGAAGGTCTCCATGGCGCACACCGGGTCGATGTTCGCGATCACTTTGGGGGAGATGTTGTCCTTGTCAAAGTCGATGAGCGCCTGCTTGAACTTATCGGGCCCAAGGTCGTTGAGCATCTTCGACGCGGGCCCCCAGTAGTCATCAATCTTCTTCTGAGGGTTGTCGGGGTCAGGGATCTTGACCGACTTGATCTCGAACATGATGGCCACCGCCATGAGGGTGGTTCGCACACCTTCGGGCGGCTTCTTGAGCGCCTTGACCTCGACAATCTGGCTCTTGTCGAGCTTGGCGAGGCACTTGACGGCCGCGTCGAGTGCAGGGAGTGCCTCGGCGAGACCCGCCTCCGCAGAGGCTTTGATCCCGGCGCACTCGGCGCTCTTCTTGTTGGCCGCGGCGGAGCTCACCTCGGCCTCGGCCTTGACCACCTGCGCGTCCTCCTTGTCCTTGGCGATCTGAATCTGCTGCTCGCCCACCTCGACCTTGGTGCGCTCGAGCACCGGCTGGTTGTCCGCGAGCTTCTGCTTGAGGTCGGCGATGATCGTCTTGGTCGCCTTGAGCTTGTCGAGACCGACGGTGAGGCCCCTGAGCTTCATGTTGAGCTTGTCGGCGCGCAGCACCACGACGAGCTTGATGACGTTGATGAGCTCGAGGTACGAGGTCGAGGTCACATAATTGTAACGGCGCATCTCCTCAAGGAAGGCTTGCGACTTGACGCGCACCGAGTTGTGCATGAATGTGCACATGTCCACGATGCCATCAAAGGTCTTCGCGTCGTTCTGCTCGGCCTCCTTGACCATGAGCGTGCGGGCGACCGCCTGCAGCGCCTCGGGCGGCCACGGGGAGAACCAGTCGATGGTCGAGCAGTTGATGAGGGACGGGAACTGGCGGATGCGGTTCGCGTAGTCGTCGCCGAGCGGCGACATGGCGAGCACGATCTTGAGGAACTTCTTGCACATCTTGATGAACATCGAGCTCAGGTTGGTCTTGTTCGCGGGGACGCCCGCCTGCAGGCAGAGCGGCGTCATCTTGTCGAAGATCGGCCCCATGTCGGCATCCTCAAACAGGTTGGGCACCTCGCCCGCCGAGAGGATGTTGTTGATGTTCTCGAGGAAGATCTCGTCGGTGATCTGCGTGTCGACGAAGAGGAAGACGACGGGGCGCAGCTCGATGCCCGCCATGCGCAGCACCGTCTTCAGGTCCTCGCGCCACTCGAGCGTGCGGTAGTTTTTCGTGATCTCGATCTGGAAGCACTTGAAGTCCGCGAGGTGGCACGCGAGGCGCGTGAGGGACTGGCGGCCCGAGCCTCCCACGCCGAGGAGCAAGCAGTTGCCGCTCGGCTGGCGCAGCACGCGGCTGATGCGGCACACGTGCGAGATGGCGTCGGCGAAGAGCACGAGGTTCATCGGCACGTTCATCTCATTGTACTCGCCGAGCGACTCGTTCATCTTCTGCGAGAGCCTCGCAAGGTCGGTCACCTCTTCATAGATAGTCGGATCGGCGCTCTGCAGGAAGTCGCAGTAGAGCAGCTTCCCGTCGTCCACCGAGACGATGGACGAGTAGCCCTTCTTGAAGGCAGCCTGCGTCTGGTCCTTGACCTGCTCGAGGAACCACTTGCGGTCTTCGTCGTTGATCAGACGGTCGGAGAAGACGCGAGACGACTCGTGCACCCAGATGCGCACAATGTCCTCCATCTTGGTCCCTTCCTTCTTGGCGCGCTTGTCGGCCATGAGCACGCCCTGCACTACCTTGGACACGTCGCGAAGGTTGAATGTGTAGTGTGGCTTGGCGGGCGTCGGGCGCAGGTAGCCGAGGGCTGCCTGGTAGATCGCGACCGTCGCCTGCACCACCTGGCCAGCCACGCTGACGAGCTCGTCACCAAAGGTGAACTTCATGAAGGCGGAGGTGATCGTCGAGAAGATCATGCTGATCTCATTCGAGGAGAGGTCGGTGAAGGTGAGCATGTGCATGTGGCGGATCATGCGGTTCGACATGATCTGCCGGCCGCCGCCCGGCGGACCCATGGCGCCGATGAGAGTACAGTCGACGATCTGGCGCATGCGGAAGATCTTGCGGTCGTACCAGCCGCCCTCGACGAGCTGGCGCACAATTTCGATCGGCGGCTGCGCGCCGTACGTCTCGCGCTTGGGCATGTTGAAGTCGTCGATGAAGATGGCGAACTGCTTGCCTAGCATCGGTCCCCACATAGTGTACTGCAGCCCAGTGTCCTTGTCCACGCCCTGACGCCGCTTGTCGAACTTGGAATCGAGGATGTCCTGCGTCTGGTTGGCGCTCGTCTGCGCCGCGAAGGCCATCATGATGGGCTCAAAGCCGGGCAGCGGGCCCGAGCCGAGGTACTTCTGCTCCAGGCCGCGCGTGAGCTTCTGCTGCACCACGACCGTCTTGGCCGTGCCGGTCGAGCCCACGACGAGGGTGTGCTTCTTGCCCTTGAGCAGCGTGTCGAGCAGGTATGTGTAGCACACCGACGCCGTCGTGGGCACGATGAGCGACGGGTACTCTGCCTGGAAGTCCGTCTTCTGTGGGATCTCGTACGGCGTGATGATGGTGCCCCATTTGGCCCACGTGCTCGTCTCGGCGATGTACGTGTAGTCGTACACCGTGTCGCCCGGCGGCAGTCCCACCTTGGTCCCGTTCTTCTTGATCAGGTCACGCAGGGTCACGTCAAACTTAGCGCGGCCAGCCTCGTCGGTGGTGCCGCCCACGCCCCAGATGAGCGCCATGAAGAAGAGCGGTTCGATGAGCTTGGGCATGGCCTCGATCTTGGCCTTGTCTGCCTCGGGGTTGGGCTCGGCGTTCGGGTCGATCATGTACGGCAGGAAGAGGCAGTCGATCAGGCGCATCACGCCCATGACTGTGTTGGGCATCACGGCCGCGATGGGCTGACGCATCTCAAGACGCAGCAGCTCGGTCATCGGCACGATGTACTGGTTGAACAGGGAGCTGAGCGCCGCCGCGTGCTTGTCGAGTGGGTTCTTGAGCGCCTCTAGCCACGACTTGATGAGAGGAGTGCTCGTGGCGCTCTCTGGCTTGAGACGATCGGGCAGTAGGTACGCGGGCTCGATGTAGATCATGCCGCAGCGGGAAACGGTCGCAGGCGAGGCGACGGAGAGGTCCTCGACCTCGAACATGACGCGGTTCGTCTCGGCGAGAGGGATGATCTCGCCAGAGTTGAGGCAGAGCTTCTTGTTGTCGTCGAGCACTGTGTTCATGTTCTCGATCCAGATGGCGTCGACGGGGCCGTCGAACATCATCCACTTGATGTTTTCCTGCGTGACGCCAGTCTCGTTGGTATCGGGCTGCGAAATGTGGCGGATGAGCACCGCGCCAATGCCGTCCGTCCACTCGCCCGTGGCCAGGTCGAAGGAGCCGTACAGCTGGTTCATCGTGATCGACTTGGGGTTGAGCTTGTACACGCGCACCTTCTCAAAGCCGGAGATCCACTCGCCCTTGTCGTCCTTGCAGCGCGACATGGCAGACTGCAGCACGCGGAGCACCTTGGTCTTGCCACCGCCCGACGGTCCGACAGTCATCATGCCGTGGCGCACGGTCGTCATCTCGTAAAGCTGGATGCACTTGACAGTGAAGTCGACGGGCACCTGCAGCCCCATCTCCTTGGCCACGCTGGCGAGCTCGGCCTCGAGCTTGGCGTAGACGGCGTTCGGCTCGACGACGCCCGGGAAAAGGTCCTTGATGATCGCGCGGAAGAGCAGGATGTCGTCACGCAAGAACTTGGGCAGGTTCGAGTCACGCATGGCGCGGAGCATCTGCAGGTCCTCCTCCATCTCGGGGTAATCCTTCTTGAGGTTACCCGCGGCCTGGATGACGGTGTTGACGGCGCGCATGCCGAAGTCGTAGTGGTCCTGCGACGAGAGCTGCTCGGACGAGAGCCGGAAGGTGCCCACGAGCTTCTGTGCGAGCGGCTTTGACTTGTCGAAGCCGAAGGAGAAGAGGCGAATCTCGGCGATCAGCGCGTAATCGGGCACCATCATCGCCATTGGCCGGTAGAGAGCCTTCAGATTGTCGGGCAGCTCGGAGCGGCCGGCGTAGCCCGGGTTCATCGTGATGAAGTTGGAAGTGGTCGAGTCGAGCTTCACGTTGGTGCCCTCGAAGTCGAACCACTCCTTCTCCTGGATGCACGCGTTCACGATCGTGAGCATCTGCTGGGCGACGACAGAGAGCACCTCGATGTCGATCCGGTTGAACTCGTCGAAGCACGCCCACGCGCCCGCCGTGCTGAGCCCCTTGAAGAACTTACCCATCGCCTTGTAGTCGAGGCCATCCGAGCAGTTGAAGACGACGCACTGCTTGGCGAGCGCCTTGGCGAGGTCCTTGACGGACTCCGTCTTACCGGTGCCCGCGGGGCCTGCGGGCGCGCCGCCGAGCTTGATGTGCATCGCGCCCATGAGCGTCATGTAGCACCGATCGGTGAGCGGCGTGACCACCAGACGTGCCGAGGCACCGAGGTACTCGTAGCCATACGGGTAGTTGCACTGCACCATGCGCACGATCATGTTCTGCTCGCCCAGGTTGCGCCGGCCGCCCCAGTCCTTCATGGCGGGCGAGTTGGGCGTGTTCTCCCAGTAGTAGCGCAGTTGTGAGACCCACTCGAAGTCGCTGATCGCGGAGCATTTGCCTTCAATGAGCCTCTCGACCACGTCACGCGCGTGCACCTCGATGACGATGAGCGCCGACATGACCTTGTTCTGCAGCTTGTTGAGCTTGGTGCGCACGAGGAGGGAGAGCTCCTTGAGCTGGCCGAGCATCTCCTGGTAATAGTCCTCGACTCCCTTGGAGCCTGCACGGTTCATGTTCTCCTCGATGCCCAGAGTCCAGTAGAAGGACGAGATGGCGATGGCGGCCTGCGACGAGTGCGAGAGCATGAAGGCGCCGCGCTGCTGCACCTTGTACTCGCCGAGGGCATCCTCCACAAGCTTGCGCACCGAGAGGCGCATCATCTCCTCGATGACGCCCATCCAAACCTCCACCGAGCCCTTGGGGTAGATGGTCGTCACGAAGGGGACTACCTCCTTCTCGGGCGAGATCATGTCGGTCATCGCACAGTCCTTGCCCTTCATCGTGACGGCGAAGACCGCCTCGAAGCACTTGCGAAGGTGCGGCTGCACCGCGTTCGGGTCCTTGGTCTGCGAGAGGATCGAGATCAGCTCGTCGTTCGAAAGGAAGTAGAAGCGCGCGAAGGCCGCGCGCTTCGTCTCGAGGTAGTCGGAGAGATTCTTTTGGACGCGCTCGAGCTCGTTGTTCGACTTGATCCACTGCTCGAGCAGCTCGTCGTCGTTGCAAAAGGCGATGATCTTGGGCGCCTTGCCCACGCGGTCGAGCGTCTTCCGCCAGAGCCGGTCCACGTTCGAGAAGCGCTTCGCCTCGGCGGGCAGCTGGCGCTGGATGTCCTCCGAGTCGAAGATGGGCTGCAAGTACATCCAGTTGCGCTGGCATCCCAGCCACTCCGAGGTCACCTCCTGGACGAGACGCAGCCGGCGCTCCCAGTCGGCAATACGTTCCTCGAAGGGTCCCTTGTACGGCGAGAAGGAGAACTGCTGCGTGAGCACGATGTTGTCGTCGAGCAGCGTGTTCACCTCCTCGCTGAGCTTGATGACCGAGGTGCCCGTGTTGCGGTACGCCATGACCTCGAAGTCCTGCGGCTGCCAGGCAGCCTCCATGTCGTTGAGTGCCTTCTCGATCGTGTACTCCTTGAGCGCACGCTCGCACACCTTTTGCACGCGCTCGAGCGTCTTGGGCTCGTGAAGCTTCATCGTGTCCGTCGCAGTGCGCAGCGTGAACACGTCGTCCACCTTCAACGGCATGCCCAAGTCTGCCGTGAGCGCTTCCCAGTGGCGGTCGCGCATGCCCGGGTTGCGCAGCGAGGTGACCACGGGCAAAAAGGGACGGAATACGTCCATCTCGGCCTTGATCTGCTTGGCGATGTTGCCGACCGGCGAGTCCTTGAAGGTCTTGGTCGCCTTGGCCATCACGCGCGAGCTGTTCGTGTAGTCCCTCTCGACCGCGTCCGGGTCCAGGTTGATCATCGGGCCGTCGAGCCAGTCGCGCGCCCACTTTTGCCACTCGGCCGCGTTGATCCACATGTCGCGGTACGGCTCAAAGTCCTTGTTGATCCGCTGCAGGATCTCGTAATCGGTCGCGTCCTTGTTGAAGAGCGCCTCGCGCTTGTTGAACGTGGCGGCGCGCTCTTCAAAGTCCTTGAGCGCCTTCTCGATGTCCTTGACCATCGCGACGACCTTGGTGATCCGGCCTAGGTCGGTGTGCTTGCCAAACTCGGACACGCGCTCGGCGAGCTCCGCGACGGCGAGGTCGAACTGCTGCTGCTGCTGCTCCATCTCCTTGTTGAAGAGCTGGCGGTCTTCCTCCATCATCTTGTAGCACTCCTCCTGCTTCAGCTTGAGGCGCAGCGGCCAGTGGAAGGTCTCCCAGCGCGCCGTGAAATCCTCCTGCGGCGTCTCAAACTGGAGTTCCTCGAGCACCTCGTAATGTTCGGTCATCTTGTCGATGTCCGCCTGCAGCTCCTCCGAGGCAGTCTGGACGGTCGCGATGAATTCGGAGATCTCGGTGAGCTTCTCAATGTCCTTGGGCTGCTCCTGCAGCTGGCCGAACATCTCTTCGAACTTGGCCATCACGTCCGCGGACATGGCGCGCGCGCGCTCGCAGATGAGTTGCAGGAGCAGTTCACACGTGCGGTCGAACTTGTCGAGGATGGTCGCCTTGAGCGTCTCGGTGTTCACGAGGTACGTGCCGATGAGCACACGGTTGGGCAGCTGCGCCTCGAGCTGCGCCTTGTGCGCGCGCTCGGCCGCCACCTTGTCTTTCAGCTCGGCGAGCGACGGAGGGTCCTTCTTGGACTCCTCAAACGCGCGCACGTACGCCGCCTCGTCGCGCTGCAGCAACTCCTCATGAGCACGCATCGAGTCGAGGAACTCGGCGAGGGCGACGATCGAGTCCTCGGCCTGCGCGACGAGCCCGTCACGCAGGTCGCGCACCTCGTCCTCTCCCGCGCTGACCGTCGAGAGCGGGTGCAGCGTGAGCGGCACGGAGACCGACTTATCGAACAGGTCGATCTCGCGCACATCTCCGATGGCGCTGATGGCATCGTCGAGCAGCTGCGCGACGACGGTGACGAAGAGCGAGGGCGTGTCGGAGTAGTCGAGCACGCCGCCGTCGGTCTTGACGTCGAGCATGAAGAGCGGCAGGTACGGCAGGTTGTCTGGCTCCAGCAGCACGCCCCGCCGAGCAAAGTGCTCGGAGAGGAAGGCGCAGTAGGTGCGCATCGAGTCCTGGCCCATGTAACGGATCGCGTCGGCCATGCGCAGGTTGACCGCGCGCATCAGCCGGAAGGCGCGCGTGTCCGGGCGCGGCAGCTCGACGAGGTTGGTCTGCTCGACCGCGCCTGACGACATGAGCGACTGCTCTAGCAGAAAGTCCGCAGCGGAGATTTGGTCCGTGCCCTTCGCAGCACCATCGTCGTCGTCGTCGCCGTCGGTAAAGGTGGCGGGCGGCGGGCAGGGTGCGTCCCACTTCTCGGGGTCCACGCCCGACATCGCCTTGACCACCACGGTCTTGATCGCTTTCTGCCAAGACTCGACCAAGAACTGCGTCGTTCGCACCGTGTGCTGGGTCTGCAGCTGCTCAAAGTCATCGAGCCGCACGGTGTGCGCGAGCGACAGGTTGAAGAGAGAGAGGCGCTGGAGCTGCAGGCACTCGGTCTGTGCCGCCTGCAGCGCCAGCACCACCTGCGGCATTACCAGCGACGAGATCGCCGTGAAGGACGGCTTGGAGAGTGGAGATAGGTTCTCCGCGATCTGAATGACGCCCAGCTCCGGTACGGGCGGCGGTGGCGGCGGCAGCAGGTGCTTCGCGAAGGGCTTCTCGCTGAGTGGCGGGCGCTGCAGCCCCTCGTGCAGCAGCATCCCGTTGACCGAGTGTGCGTAGTCCAGCTTCACTTCGTCCACGAGCGGGTTCGGGTCCACGGTCGAGGCGCGCAACCGCATCGTGGTCAGGGCGCGCTCGAGCAACCGAGCGACCTGCGACTCGTTGAGGGTGCGCACGTCGGCCGTCGGCATGTTCTTGACGTAGAAGCTGAAGAGCAGCGCGGCCTCGCACTCGTCGCGCGACTTGTACGCGTCTGCCACGCGCTGCGCGAAGGTCTCCACCTTTTCCAGCAGGAACATGACTGAGAGCCGCGGTAGTTGCTGCTCCAGGTCCTCGAGGATGCGGCCGTCAACGCCGGACGGGCTCGCCTTGAAGAGGCCCGTCGCGGCGTCGTAATCGACCACGCGGCCGGGAAGCAATTGCGAGTAGCCCGGCTCATCGGCGAGTGGCACGAGCAGCACTGCGTTGGCGCGCTTGCCGTAGGCACGCCGGCTGCGCTTGACCCACTCATCGGGCGGCATGGACTCGAGGCTGAGGTTGTCAAAGTGCTGAAGCGGTAGCCGCACCTTGGAGCCCGAGTGGCCGGGCTGCGGCACGAGCGCGTCGATACCGCGCTTGAGCAGCTCCGCGTGCAGGTTGTTGGCAACCGCTTGCAGCGCCTCAGCCGCCGCTCGCTTCTCGGCGAGGATGGCCTCAACCGACTTGCTCGGCGAGGTCGGTGAGGCGGGCGAGGCGGCTACGGCCGCCGCGCCTCCTCCCTTGCGGTTCGGCTGTGGACTCGGCATGGCGAGCCAAGGCACGCTCACGAGGGAGCCGCCCCGCAACGATGTTTTGCACAGGGAAGCAACAAAAGGCGCCGTAACCGTCGCGAAGGGCCGCCGTCTTACATGTACTTGCTAGACTCTTGCTAGCTGTGTGTCCCCCATCGTTTTAAACCGAAAGTAGTATAATGTACACGGAACGGAACTTTTTGCTGTGAAATAATCTCCGAAGCCGGGAACTCTCGACTTCCTCGTGCACATATGCGAGTCGCATCCTCTGTATTCCTACTTGTGTGGCCGTCTAGTGCCGCAGCACTCACGTGCGCCTCAGCTGGAGCTCCAACGCACGCCACAACAACGATCTTTGGTCAACCGACGCAACGGTTGGGGTATGCCACGAGGGTAGGCGCGTGTGCCACGAGGAGGAGGAGGCGCGTGAGCCCACCAGTGTGCGCGCTGCGCAGCGGCCGCGAAACAACCAGCTCCATCTTGAGCTGGTTTCGAGACGCGGCCGAGGCCGGCGGCTCTGTTGCAGAGCTTCCGGTCATGTTTGACGAAGAGGCGAGCCAGTCATTCGGCCAATCCTTCGACTTTGACAGATGGGACAAGCACAAGTCCGAAACCCGGTACGGCCGGCTCCTGCTCGGGGTCATCTACGGCTCGACCACTCGCCGCATCCTTCCGGTCGTGGCTGCGCTTGTCATCTTCTCCTTCATAGTCGACATCTACAATGTGCAGGCGTCGCTCGCCGACCCGCGCGTTCCGTTCGTCTTCCCGGAACTCCAGCTGCCCATTACGCCCTTTGAGCTCACCGCGCCAGTTCTTGGGCTGCTGCTCGTCTTCCGTACAGACAGCGCGTACGAGCGCTTCAACCTGGGGTCGGACGTCGCGTGGGAGATTACGTCGAGCTGCCGCTCGGCCTTGCGCCGCATGAGCTCATGGACGTCGCAAGCCGATGCCGAGGCAGCACTCGACCTCATGAAGGCGACGACGATGCTGCACGGCTGGATCATGAGCTCCTACCTGCGCGCGGGCGCGCGGCGCGGTGAGGTCGACGTCCCGGTGCAGAATGGCGGCGAGCAGGCGGTGGGCTGGGTGATGGATTTCACAGGCGAGGACGTTGATTTCACAGGCGAGGACGTTGGAGAGGGCGCCATCGTGGGCGCCCCCAGCAGCTGGGGGACGATGGCGCCATCGTGGGCGCCGCTTCCTGGGAGCAGCAACGTGGCGTCCTCACTGTCCGCTCCGGATTCGACTTCCTCCTCCTCCTCCTCCTCCTCCTCCTCGTTGCCGCCGCCGCTGTCGCCGTCAAGGCGACAGCCGCTGACGAGCGCCGTGTCGAGCGCAGCAGAGGAGCTGGTCGTCGTCGACACCTTCGGGTCCGCTCAGGACAGCGCCACGAGACCCGCCCAGGACGGCGGCTTCGGGCCCGCCCAGGACAGCGCCTTCGGCTCCGCCCAGGACGGCGCCTTCGGGCCCGCCCAGGCAGAGGAGCTGCTACGCACGGCACTGGGCGTGCGCAGCGCGGACGAGGCGAGCGGCGGTGAGGAGCTCTCGCGGCTCGCACGACAGCCCCGGCTCACGCCGTACCTTGCGATCAGCGCGATCTCACTCGGGATGTCCCAGCGCTTGCCAAGCCTGACCGACCAGGAGCGCATCGCTGTGGACGACGAGCTCGATCGGATCACGTGCAGCTTGGCCAAGTGTGAGAAACTGCTCCGCACGCCCATCCCGCTCGGGTACACGCGCTATTCGGTGCGCTTCCTTTGGGTTTGGCTCTCTCTGCTGCCCTTTGCCCTGGTGCGCACCTTCAACGACTTTGGCGCCAACACATGGTGGGAAGACAAGCCGCAGCCCGTGCTCACGGTCGCGATGCTCTTCATTGGCTTCGTCTTCCTCTCCATAGAAGACATCGCCGTGCAAATCGAAGAGCCCTTTGCCATCCTGCCACTCGAGACCCACCAGCGCTGGCTACTACGTGACGCCGAGCAGGTCACCAGCCTGATGCAGTGGGCCAAGCAGTATGGGTTCAAGATTGGGCGAGGCGGCGGAGGCGCGCCCGGGCGGTGATAGGAGTCCGTGAGAAGGCGTCCGAGTGCGGACTGCGGAGAGAGTGAGCCGAGACCCCGTTTTGCGTTTAGGATCCTATCTGAGTAGACCGGGCTTAGACGGGCCAAAAATACAACTTATATCGGGCCCTGGCAGTTGCCCCCTGGATGACAGTGTCTCAGAGAACCGAGAACCCCGGAGGGTGTTTTTAGCAAATTGCACGAGATCAGCCAATTCACAGCCAATGTTTACCAATTCACACATCGAGTGGAGGAATCGAGCATCGACGATCGATTTTCGCTTGTGGATGGAGGCCTTCATCACCCTCCTCGCCCTCGCAAAACACGATGCCAACAAGACCACGGCGAAGCCGATTGCTCCGTTCATCGGCGTAACGCTCGGATCAGCTCTGCATGCAGCACACGCAGCCACCTTGCGCCGCTGCCCCGGCGCCAAAGGCCACGCAGACGGCACCTCGGTGGTGGTGGCGCTGCGCGACTGGCGCGAGGGCGGTTCGGTGCTCGTCGCACCACCACCGGGCGCCAACCGCAGCGCCCTTTACAATGTCTTTGTCGCACCCTCGGAGCGCATTCGCTCCATTGCCATCGTACCGGACGACGGTGGAATCCTCTTCACACTCGGCAGCCGACCTCCGATGGCCCTCTGCGTCCATGGCTTCGCACGCTTCGCATTCACGTGGGAGGCGCTCTCGACCGTGGCAGCGCGCCATCCGTACATGAGCGTGCAGTGCGAATTGAACACCCAGGAGCGACGTACTGTTGCCCCGCCGCCGCCGCCGCCCCCACCGCCACCGCCACCGCCACCGCCACCACCGCCTCCTCCGCCTCCTCCGCCGCCGCCTCGGAGGGACAAGGCGCGCAAGCAGCAGCAGCAGCAGCAGCAGCAGTCGCCATTGCTGTGGCCAGGGGCCATGGCGGAGCGCTTGGGGCTCGAGCGATGGCAGTCAGCTTGGCTATGCATCTTACTGCTCTGCGGTTGCGCAGGCACCGCCTTCTGGATAGATGCCCTGATCGGCTTCCGCCGAGGGCGTGCCGCTGTTTCCGCGCGTACCGACCAGAGCGGGCGCACGCGGCTGCTGCGCGGCGGCGGAGTGAGCCGCTCACTCGGTGAACGTACCCCAGGACAGCGCGAGCGAGAGCGTGCCATCGTGGCTACGCTCGAGGCGCTGCCAGTCAGTTTGTGGCGCGAAACGGACGGCGCGGGAGGCTCGGCTGAGGTGTGTTCGCTGTGCCTCGAGCCCTTCGCAGCGACGGATGAGATCCGCTGGCTGCCGTGCGCGCATGGTTTCCACAGAAAGTGCATCGACCACTGGCTCCTCCTCGCGCTCCGAGGGCGCCCGCGATCCTGCCCGCTTTGCAAGTGTGATCCCGTCCATCCCGTGCCTCTGACTTCTTGAAGGTGGACGGGATTCCTAGAGCACAGTGGACCGCGACGAAACTGACTGACGGACTGACGCGTAAACAGTTTCGTTTATGAGCCTTTTCATCCGCTTTGGCGTCTTGTTTTTTCGTCCGCGTCTCTCTCTCACTTAACTCTCAAGGTCCGCAAAGGGGGACAGATGCTCCCCGGGCTGCTCATCGGACTGCTCGTGGGCGCCAAGGGGATGGCCGACTGGTCCATCCAGGTGGGGGGCATCCAGGATGGCACCTACCCGGCAGGCAACGGCATCGTGCACGATTATGCGGGAGGGGCTTTCATCGCGGGCGATTTCTCAGGCAACGTATCGTTCGGCGCCACGAGACTCACAGCCCGGGGCAGCGTCGCGGCATTCGTTATGCACGTGACGGCGTCGGGCGCCATCGACTGGGTCATCCAGGTGGACGGCACGGACGAGGCAAAAGCCCACGCCATCGCGGACGATGACCGGGGGGGTGTTCTTGTGACAGGCGAGTTCCGTGGCATGGCATCGTTTGGTTCGACGACACTCGCAAGCCGCCCAGACAGCACCAACGCGTTCTTGATGCGCGTGACGGCGATGGGTGCCATCGACTGGGCCGTCCAGGTGGAAGGCAGTCTCGGGTGCATGAGCACAGGCTACGGCGTCGCGAATGATGGTGTGGGAGGTGCCCTCGTGACAGGCGCTTTCTCTGGGAACGCGACGTTTGGCGGGAGGTCACTTGCCAGCCGCAACTCCGACGCGTTCGTGATGCATGTGACGCGGTTGGGTGTCATCGCCTGGGTCACCCACCTAGGTGGCGCATTCGAGGATCTGGCAAGGGGCATTGTGGCTGATGGTATGGGGGGGGGTTCGTGACAGGCGAGTTCCGTGGCCAGGCAACATTCGGCGCGACGACACTCACAAGCCGAGGCGCCGCCGACGCATTCGTGGTGCGCGTGACGGAGTCGGGCGTCATCGAATGGGCCGCCTCTGTGCTGGCCACGACAAACTCCTACGGATACGGCATCGCGACAGATGGCGTAGGAGGTGCTCACGTGACCGGTAAGTTCCGTGGCCTGGCCATGTTCGGCTCGACGTCACTCTCGGGCTTCGACTTTTACGACGTGTTCGTGATGCATGTGACGGCGTACGGCGTCATCGACTGGGCCGTCCAGGCGGGCGGCACGTCATCGGATGGAGGCTACGGCATCACGACAGATGGCGTGGGGGGGGCCCTTGTGACAGGCGGTTTCCGCAGTGAGGCAACGTTCGGCCCGACTGTACTCACGAGCGAAGGCCTCAGCGATGTGTTCGTGATGCACGTGACGGCGCTTGGCGTCATCGACTGGGCTGTCAAAGCAGGCGGCAAGCTCGAGGGCGCTGGCTTCGGTATCGCGCTCAAAGTCTACCCGGACACGTTCATGGTCGGAATCGCGAGACCAAACAACACCATCCAAGGTGCTCTCGTGACAGGCTATTTCAAGGGCTCGGAATTGTTCGGCTTCAAGACATACTCCTCTGGGGGAACCAGCTGCTTCATCGCTTCTCTGATGCCACCACCATCCCTTCCTCCGATGCCGCCTCTGATGCAGCCTCCGCCGCTATCACCCCTTCCTCCGATGTCATGGGGACCACACAGTCCACCAGCGAGTCCACCTCTGCCGGAACCTGCGCCGCCGCTATCACCCCTTCCTCCGATGTCATGGGGACCACACAGTCCACCAGCGAGACCACCTCTGCCGGAACCTGCGCCGCCGCTATCACCCCTTCCTCCGATGTCATGGGGCCCACACAGTCCACCAGCGAAACCACCAGCGAAACCACCACCAGCGAAACCACCTCTGCCGGAACCTGCGAAACCACCTCTGCCGGAACCTGCGCCGCCGCTATCACCCCTTCCTCCGATGCCATGGGGATCACACGGTCCACCAGCGAAACCACCAGCGGAACCACCAGCGAAACCACCACCAGCGAAACCACCTCTGCCGGAACCTTCGAAACCACCTCTGGCACCGGAACCTGCGAAAGCACCTCTGGCACCGGCACCTGCGCCCGAACTAGTTCCATCTGCTTTGTCAATCCAGGCTTCGTCAATTGACTTCTTCTCTCGACCAGTTGAGGTTGTAGCCTTAACCTCCACTGCTGTCCTTGTGGCACTTCTTGCACTCGTTACGTTGCTTTTGTTGTGCAGCTATCGCCGCTACCGCCGGCTGGCCAACAACTTCCATATATCGCGTCAACGTGCCCAGCTCGACATGAAAATAATGGAGCATCGCTTGGAGAACGCGCGTTCGGGCAAGCCTGGTGATCCGCGCCCATCGTCTGAGGAGGGTGGCGTTACGATCCCGCCCGGCCCACCCTCCTCTAATGGCCTTTCACGGAATGGCAGTTTCATAGGGGGAGAGGACCTATCGGCGACTGGCAGTTTCGATAAGGGCGGGGACTTTGCCGGGCATGCCATCTTTGAGCTCGAAGCGGCGGAAGTGCTGGCGCTCATGATCGGGAAGATGCCCGCGGCCCATCTCGGAGACCTCCAAAGTAAGCCGTCCCGAGCGGCCGGGCCCTTGGAGATCTCGCAATTGGAGACCTCCAAGGGCCGGAAGAGTGGCGCGACTCCGATATCGTCCAAATTCCTGAGGCGCGGCGAGGCGATGTTGGCGGGCATGTCAGGCTACTATTTCAAGGGCCAGGACATGCAGTCGCTCGCGATGCGCTCGGGTTCTGAGGGTGTGGACATGCAGTCGCTCGCGACGCGCTCGAGTCCCGACGCCTCCGACAAAGGCTCGAAGCGCGGCAGGACCAGTCAGACCACGAGCACGGCATCTGTGGACGATGACTCGGACACGCGATCTTCAATCGGCAACACGAGCCCACGCGAGGAGCTTGAGCGCCGCGCGGTACGAACGCAGCTGGACGCCGAATGGGCTGCACCGCACCTGGCCCGAACCGCGGTGCTCAAAGTTTCCAAGGCGCCCACGATGCCCAAAGGTCACGGTCCGTGGCACGCCGCCGCCGCAGAGATGGAGAAGAGATGGAGCCAAGAAGGACACGCCGCAGCCCCAGATGTGGAGAGGAGGTGGAGCCAAGAGGGGCACGCCGCGATGAACACATTTTCCATGGCAGACCTAAACTGGGGGAACTTGGACGGTGGCGCCGATGGTTCCGTGGGCACGGGCTCATCCGCCGCAGAGATGGAGAAGAGATGGAGCCAAGAGGGGCACGCCGCAGCCGCAGATGTGGAGAGGAGGTGGAGCCAAGAGGGGCACGCCGCGATGAACGCATTTTCCATGGCAGACCTAAACTGGGGGGACTTGGACGGTGGCGCCGATGGTTCCGTGGGCACGGGCTCATCCTCGTCGTCATCACCACTACGGGTACCCCCAGTCACCACCGCCTCTTGCACCCCCGGCGTCACGCCCGGCCTCGCAATGTTCCCGTCACGCGCCGCCATCTCAAACCTACTGGGGACAGAGGCACCGTCGGAGACTGTCTCTGTGATGATCGAGACCGTGCGCGCAGAGCAGGAAGTGTGCGCGCGTATCGCACAGCTCCTCACGGACCCCGACCAATCCACCGAAGTCCGATCCAAGTTGCATGCGATGTGGTCGTCGCATCACGACGCTTTGTGCCGGATGCAAAATTGGCTGGCAACGCGGCGCGCGGCCGCTGGTTCGGTGAGCTCGAATTCCTCAACCACCCACCATGCCACCCAACCAAGCTCGTGCTCATCCCCGATCACCAGCGCAGCTGTTGCACTCGACATCACCGCCAGCTTGCGTCTGCCCGTCGCGAACGCGGACATGATGATGACCACATGCCAATACCAAGCCCCCACGACATCACAACCAGAAACCACCGAACCCACCCTTCTGGACCACGTGCTTCTTTCGCCGCTCGAGGTCAGCCCACGCGAGGACGTGGCGTTGAGCATCACTATACGCGACCTTTCGCCGCCCGTTTTAAGCCCACGCGAGGAAGCGGCTTTAAACCTCCTGATGGGCGTAAGCCCACGCGTAAGCCCACGCGAGGAAGCGGCTTTGAACCTCCTGATGGGCGTAAGCCCACGGGTAAGCCCACGCGAGGAAGCGGCTTTGAACCTCTTGATGGGCGTAAGCCCACGCGTAAGCCCACGCGAGGAAGCGGCTTTGGACCTCACAATGCGCGACGGGAAGCCCGTCTGGCTCGAGTCACTGCAGGGTTCCGAGACTGGGCTGCATGAGAAAAGCGACGATCCACTGCGCGCGCTTCAGGAGATCCAGATGATTGTGGAGAGCGCACCTGAGATCGCGGCGCCACCGCGCCCAGCGACGGTACCTCCTCTACCACAAGCGAACTTCTGCCAGTGGCTGCCGCTGCCGGCAGCGGGACTGCCGCTGCCGGCAGCGGGACTGCCGCTGCCGGC
>JWZX01003177.1:0-38989 GCA_001275005.1 Chrysochromulina tobinii | reverse complement strand
GAGGGTGGCAGGGGTGGCGGCGGCGAGGGCGGCAGTGGCGAGGGCGGCGGCGGCCGCGGCGGCTGCGGCGAGGGCGGCGGCGAGGGTGGCGGCGAGGACGGCGGCGCAGAGGGTGGTGGCGGCGGCGAGGGCTCCGGCGCTGTAGGTGGCGGCGGCGATCGCGGAGGTGGTCGTGGACGTGGCGATGGTTCCGGTGGTGGCGCTTCCGGTGCTCCGATGGGGTGGTGAGGCGGCACTGGTGAGGGCGGCGGCGGCGGCGGCGAGGGCGAGGGTGGAGGAGGCGAGGGCGTGGGTGGAGGCAGCGAGGGTGTTGGCGGCTGCGACGGCGGTGGCGGTGGCGGTGGCATTGGCGGCGGCGGTGGCTGTGGACGTGGCGACGGTGGCGGCGGTGACGGCTGCGGCGCATCAGGCGTCCCCCGGGGATGGTGAGGAAACGGTGGTGGTGGTAGAGGCGGCGAAGGCGAGGGTGGCGGCGGCGAGGGCGAGGGAGGCCTTGGCGAGGCCAGGGGCGGCTTTGGCGACGGCGGCTTCGGCGGCTTTGGTGGTGGAGGCGGAGGAGAGGAGGCTTCGACGATGTCATATAAGAGGACCGGCCGGTCGGAGAGCACCACAAACTGACGCAGCTCTTCCTGAAGCGCTGGTGTGAAGCAGCTCATGTCCGAGCCGACAGCGCGCAGGATGGCGTGGCCTGTCGTAGGCGCGCCCTCAGGGATACTCGCGGTGATCATCACCTTGGCGCCTCGATGCTCGAGTTCGAGCATCTCCTCCGCAATGTCTCCGGCGCCGCATTTTCGCATGGCTGCCAACAGCGCATGGCTCGGCAGCGCTCCCTCGTATGCTGTGAGCTTCCTCTGCTGCTGTTGCTGCTGCGGCGGCTGTTGCGACCGCCATCGTGATGGCGCGCCGTCGCCGCTTCCCAAGCTGACACTGAATGTAATGCGCTCGATGCTTGCATGATGCGTGGGAGCAGCAGATATGATTGGCGCGCCAAGCGTTTGCCAGAGCGGCAGGACGTGGACGAGGCCGGCCATGGGCAGTCCAAGTCGGCCCTCACCTCACTCGAATTCGCACTTGTCCACCTGGGGGAGTTGGTACCGGTAAGAGGCGCCGTCGTAGGCGCGACACCTCCTGGGTCTGTGTATACCTGTCCAGGACCATTAAATAGCGTAGAATGGTCGTAGTGTGCGGGGTGCTTTTGGTAGCCGGCACCGTCGGGCCTGGTGACTCGTTCTCGGCGTAAATCTCGGTTGCCTCATGAAATAACTGAAAGTTAACGACGTAAACGTTTGAAACGCCCACCGTAGTGCGTAGTTGGTAGTACCCTAGTGCGCGTCCCCCCGACGGAATGCCACGGAACCCGAGACGGTCGGGGTTTTGTTCCGACACACAGATCACGTAACTACACGGCCGTCCCGGGGGGACGCTGATTGATTGTCGGCAGCTTATGAATACTTGGTGCAGCCTTGGGACTCCTCGGGACGTCGTGCCCCGACGCCGCTGCCATGCCGTAAAGTATAGCCGTATTGCCTTTGTCCTCCTCGCGCCGATCGCGAGAGCGCGACATCTTCCATGCTTCCTTGCTCACACCAAGATGCTACCACTACCATTCCCGCCGGATCGAGATCTCGGGAGATGCTGGGGAGATGCTACCACAGCCATTCGCGCCGGATCGAGATCTCGGGCTTCCAGCGCTTGCCGCCGTTGCACCCGCCGTCGAGAGGCATTGCGATCTTAGCGATCCACTCGCCGTTCTCGTCGATCGTAGCGTCCCGATACTCAAGCCACGCAGCGCTCGCGCGACGGCCGGGCATGAGGATGCGCGCGCGCAGCCGGCGCTTCCCTTCCTCGTCCAAATTCTGGCGCCACCCGAGCTCATAATCTGGGGGTTCGGACTTTTCGCTCCCTCGGTAAGGAAACTCTGCCTGCAGCGAAATCGGGCATCGAAGCCTCGCGAGGCCGCGGCCAATCTTGAGCCGAAACCGCTGGCTCATCAGCAGCGAGGTGACCTCAACATTGACCGGGCCGGCCACGCGAAAGAGAGAGAGCGACTGCAGGCAAGTCGCCTCCTTCCAACTGCCGCCGATCGGCTTTTTGAGATTGCCCTTTGCAGTCGCCTGTACGCCCGCAGGGAGCGAACATGCCAGCGAGAGGTCGGTGCCGGAGTTGGTGAAGCGAGCGAGTGAACGCCGCACTTCGTAGTATAGGTCGAGAGGCAAGGCGCCGGACACGAAAACTGTCGGTAGCGTGCTTGAGCCTAGCGAGTTGGCTTGCCGAGTTTCTTTTTTCTTCTCCAGGTCAGCAGCTGTCATGGACGGCCATCTGAGCAAATTTCGTCCATCCGCTGCGACGGCAACATGCGTGCGCATGCCCTCGAGGATCTCAACATCCGTCTCGTACTTCAACTGAAAGTCGCCCATGCCGTCAGCACCCGTTCCGCCAGCTTGAACACAGACGTGCCACACGCCGTCGCTCATCTTGGAGTGGTGCGGTCCAGGATGTCGTCCGGTCCGGTCAAGCTTGGCCTGGACAACAACGCTTGATAACAACAGCATGATGTTCCCGAGACGCATTGCGAAAGCAAGGCAAGGTCGGACGGCGGGGTCCTTCCGCAGCGCCATCACAATCTCTGCACACAATCTCGTGCTGTTTTAGTCACGTCAGTTCGTCAAACGGAGGCCCCGCCAGTTGGCAAAGATTAGAAGCCATAGGCGCCAGATACATGTAGCGACCTCGAGTGGGGTCGCGGAAATGGAGGATGGTTACTTTTGCGGTACAGTACCAGTACATTGTACCCGTACTGACTACACTGAGCTACTGACGCTAACCGCAAGATTGTGCGGTGCGTGTGGGTGCGTTGGTGGGTTGGGATGGATGTGAGGTTCTTCTGTGCCGTGTGCGCCCGTGTGAACATTAACACAACAGACGCGACCCGGTGCTTGCATTTTTTGTTGGAATTCGTTTCCCATACATGTCGCAACATTCGCGCCGCCCCATCGCGATGCTTGCGGCACTCCACGACCTCGCTCTTGACATGGTCGCCTCTCCACCACCGCCTATTCTTCTCATTATCCTCGGTCCACTCATCCTGCCGCTGATCCTTCTTGAGCTCTGGCACCGAACGAGCCGGACCGCAGTCGCAAAGTCTCAGGCCTCGTACACACGTATACACGAGCTCGGGGTGATAACGTTGGGCGATTATTGCACCGTGAGTGGTCTCACGCAGTACGTTGACCGCAACGGCAAGAGGGCTCGCGTGGTCGGACGTGACGCGAAAAAAGGCCTCTGGCACGTAATTATTGACGGCGAGGCCCAGGCCCAAGACTCTCCGTCGAAGAACGGCAAGGTGGCACTGCGGCCGGAGAACCTCGTGCCGGACGTCCCATGCCTCCAGCCCGCGACGGTGCTGAGTGCCCGAATTCGGCGAGGCGAGCTCACGTCTCGAGCGCTGACCGAGCTTTGCGTGCAGCAGCTCTTGCGTGCCGATGAGTCGCTCAACGCGCTGACCGCACGCCGCTTCGAAGATGCGCTCAAGGAGGCCGATGCGGCCGATGCGGCCGTGGCAGCTGGCCGCGCGCCACCCGTGAGCATCGCACCTCTCTGGGGCGTGCCCATCCTCGTCAAGGAGTGCTTTGAAATCGCTGGCCTCCCATTCACGGCTGGCGTCGCCTCTCTGACCGGGCGCGTCGGACTCACCACTGCACCGTCCATGACGCGGCTTGCCGAGGCTGGCCTCCCGATCCTCGGCAGCACCAATGTGAGTGAGGCGTGCATGTTCCATGAGGCGGCGAACCCCAGTAGGAGATGGAGCTCGAACTCGTCTCCCCTCCGGCTCCGTGGACAGCTCTCCTCCTTGCCCACAATCTCATAAGCTCACAAGCTCACAAGCCCATGCGCGTTCGATCCCCGCCTCGCAAGTCTACGGGCGGAGTGTTAACCCGCATGGTGGCGGCACGCGCACACCGGGCGGCTCGAGTGGCGGCGCCGCGGCACTCGTGGCGGCGGCTGGCGCACCCCTCGCGGTTACGTCCGACGTCGGAGGTTCGACTCGAATCCCCTCGCTCTACTGCGGCCTATTTGGACATAAGCCGACTGGAGGCACCATTCCCAACTCGGGCACGCTGCCGCACGTGCCGCCCGACTCGCTCGTCTCGATCTATTGCCAGCTGGGTCCCACCACGCGCCACGCGTGCGACCTCTATCCGCTCCTTGTCACGCTGGCAGGAGCCGACGGCATCGACCGCGTCTGTCGGCCAGATGCCCGCGCGTCGCTGCTGGCTGCCTCACCGCGCGACGTGGACGTCGCGAGCTTGACCGTCTTCGTCTTCGACGAGCCCTTCCTCCCGTGGCCATTGCGCTCGGGTCTGCACCCGGAGCTGAGGGCGGCGCAGGCGCGGGCGGTTGCGGCACTCTCAGCTCGCGGCTGCAAGGTCGTTCACATTGGACACGCTGAACTGCCCGAGACGGCGTACGCCTTCTCGATCTGGTCAGCAACGCTCGCGGCTGCACAGGCGCTTCCGTTCCGTCACATCATATCCGATGGCCGGCGCGACGGCCCATACACGGTCTGGCAGGTGGGGCTCGAAGCGCTTCGATGCCTGCGCGGCGGAGGACAGACGGCGCGTCACACGCTACCTGCCGTGGGCCTTGCCCTGGTCGAGACGCTCGATGCGTGTCTCGACCGTCTCTTTTCTTCGCGACGCACCATGATCGGCAAGGGGCTGAAGCTCCGCACGCGTCTGGACGCGCTGCTCGGCGCGGGCACCGCTGTGCTCGTCTGCCCCTCGCTGCTCACCCCGGCGCCGCGCCACCACGAGAATCTGCTGCGCTTCCCCGACGCGGGCCAATGCGGCCTGTGGAATGTGTTGGCTCTCCCTGCGACGGCGGTGCCGCTAGGCGCCGACCCGCGCACGAAGCTGCCCCTCGGCTGCCAGGTCGTCGGCGGCTATGGCTGCGACCGAGTGACCATTGCGGTCGCAGAGGAGCTCGAGAAGATGGGCGTGGCGAAGGCGGTGACGCCCTTCGCGCCTTGAGGCGGAGTCAATTACAGCCGTATGCCGCGTGCTTCACGGCGATACGCGGAGCCGGACAGGGTTTTCGTGCGAGGTGGGATAGTTCAGAGGTGCGTGTGTTCGTGGAATGTGAGTCGAAGTGTGATCGCACGGTGTGGGTGACGCGGGCGGCCCGCGAGCGACACCGTGGCGTGTGGCGTGGCGTGGCATAGCGTCAGCGACATCGTGTGGTCCCCGCCCCCCAACCCCAGACGCTTGAGAGCGAACGCGTTGAGCGTGGCTTCGTTTGTTCTATCAGAAACGTGAAACGTATCCGGGACCCGGCGCGCCCCTGCTTAGGTGCTCGCGCTTAGAGATCCGTACCGGTCCGGGGCGCGGGGGCGTCCGTGCACTCGTGCTCCGGGCGCGGAAACCAAACGGCAAACCATGACAAAATTACTGAAGCACTTACAGCGATATTTTTCAACTACGGAAACTTCCTCGGCCGCTCCGGAGGGCCGGGCGGCTCGTCGGTGTACTGCCACGCGCGGGTCATTCCGATCGCGTCGACGCCAGAGTGAATGGCCGCAAGCTCCTGGCTCTTCTGCATATTGGCACGGCGCACGGGCGCGTTCGCGCCGCCCAGCCCGGTTGGGCGCCTGGGCGGAGGTACCGGCCCACCCGGGCCGCCGCGCGACGTCGGGCGGTCGCGCGCCGAGAGTGACCCAGGCGCGACCGGCAGCGGCGCATCCGCCGGCAGCAGGGCTCCCACATCCGCTCGCGCCGTATTGGGCTGCCGGACGCCCCACGGCGTTTGATTGAACAGTCCATCAGTATAGGTGCCCGGGGGCGCCGGTCCGAGAATCCCGGCGGGAGGCACCTTTGCCTCCGCCTCTTTCAAAGCCGCCGCGCGGGCGGCTGCCGACGACGACTCCGCCATTGCCCCCTTTGGCGCCGGCGTCGCCGACGATCCCTTGGCCGCCGGCGTGGGCGACCCCTTTGGAGGCGATACCAAGCCGTGTCCGCGCACATCGAGTGGGTCCACCCCGGCTCGAGCCCACGGTGGGAACTGGTTGGAAGCACTAGGAGGCCGGTCCTCCCTCGTCGAAGGCCGGGGAGACGAGGGAGGCCGACTGCCTCCCTTGGCAAAGTAATCGGGCGGCAGCGGCGCCATCGCAGGCACCATGAACGCCAGTCGCGCATTCTCCTCCTGCAGCTTCTTCTCGCGAGCGGCTGCGAGCTTGAGGCTCTGCTCGAGCTCCGCCACCCTTGCCCGGGCATCGGCAAGCTTGTCTTCGGCGGACGTGGGTCGCACGGCAGCTCCCTTGGCAGCCTGCGCCTCAACCTGTGCGGCCAAGACCGCCGCCTTGCCCGCCACGGCCTGCGCACGGCTCTCCTCCACGGCTTGGGCGGCAGCGCCTTGCGCAGCTGAGGCCGCCGCCTTCGCCTCCATTGCCTGCCTGAGCGCCGCCGCCTCAGCCGCCTCGGCGGCCGCCGCCTTCGCTTGGGCCGCCCTCATCGCCTCGTGCGCTTCCCTCCCCTCGGCTGCAGCGGTCGCCTCGGCCGCCGCAGCCTTCGCCTCGGCCGCCGCAGCCTTCTTCTCGGCCGCCGCAGCCTTCTTCTCGGCCGCCGAGGCCTTCGCCTCGGCCGCATCTGCCTTCGCCTCGGCCGACGCCACCTTTGCCGCAGAGCCCGCCTCCGCCGTCGCCTTGGCCGCCTTCACCTTCGCTTCGGCCGCCGACACCTTTGCTGCGAACTTGAACGCCTCGGACGCCTCCTTCGCTTTTGCCCTTGTTGCCGCCTCCGCCGCGCGCGCGTTCGCCCTCGCCGCCTCCTCCTCTCCGCGCGCGCGCGCCTCCGCCAGCCCCCGCGCGCGCTCCTCGTGCTGTGCAGCCTGCTGCCGGAGCGCGGCCATCTCGAGCCGTGCCACATCAAGCTCCGCCATTGCCGCCTCCGCCTTGACCTCCGCCTCCTTCAGCGCCCTGGCCAGAGCCGCCTCGGCCTCGGACGCGAAGTTGTGTGTCGCCCCGCCGGCCTCCGCCTCTGCCGCGCGCGCCGCGGCCGCCTCCGCTGCCCTCGCCCGCGCCGCCGCAACCTCGGCCGCCGCCGCTGCCTCCGCCTTCTTCGCCGCCTCCACAGCTCTTGCATGCGACTCCGACTCCTCGGCTGCTGCGCGTGCGGCTGCCCGCGCGGCCGCTTCGTTCGCCTGGCTCACATCGGCCCTCGCAGCCTCGAGCTCGGATCGAACCGCCGCCGCCTCGGCCCGCGCCTCGTCCGCCTCTGCGTTCGCCTGCTGCAGCGCCGCTTGCGCCTGGGCGATCGCCGCCTCCGCCTGCGCCTGATACCGCGTCATTGCCGCGTTCGCCTGCGCCACCGTTGCCTCCGCCTGCGCTACCGTCGCCTCCACCTCCGCCTGCGCCTGCGCACGGGCCGCCTCGGCCACGGCGAGCGCCTCGGCCGCGGCCTGTGCCTCGGCCCGAGCCCCCTCTATGGCGACCTCAGCCGCGGCCTGTGCCTCGGCCTTAGCCGCTTCGATGGCCGGCTGTGCGATGCCATCGGCTAAGGCGGCACCGCCCTGAGCCAGGGCCTCTGCCGCGGCCTGCGCCTCAGCCTTGGCGCTCGCCGCCTCGGCCCGGGCGGCCTCAGCCTCGGCGCGCGCCTCAGCGAGCTCCTTATCCAACGCGGCCTTGGCCTCCTCAAGGGCAGCACTCTTCGCCTCCTCGGCCTCCAATCTGGCCTCGGCCGCCGCCTTGGCCTCCCCCTCAGCGGCTTTGGAGGCCGCCTTGGACACCGCCGCCGCGAAGGCGTTCGGCTTGCCACGGCTCGGCTTCCCTGCCAAGGTGGAAGGCGTCCCCGACTTGCCCGGGCCGCCCCCCAGCCCCGCATTGAGCACCGACTCGTTCGAAGGCGGCGTCGGCACCGGCGTCGGCGGAGCCGACGGGCGCTTGGCTGGCGCCGGCACGACCGAAGCTATTTGCTTGAGCGCGGGCATGCCGCCCATCACCATCAGCAGCTGGCCGTTCTCGAGCGCGAGCTTCCTCACGGCCTCTGCCTGGCGCGAGACCATGAAATTCGACAGCTCCTTCTCCTTGGCCCGCTCGGCGCGCTCGTGCTCGAGCTTGGCGGTCCACTCGTCGATCGTCCGCTTGAGCAGCGCGGCGGCGGCCTCCCTCTCTTTGACCCGCTCGGTCTTCTCGTGCTCGAGCTCATCCTTGACGTGCAGCAGCTGGTCGCGCGTCTTGAAGAGCTCGTCCTCAGCCTCCTGCGCGCGCTTCTTCTCTGCCTCTAGCTTCCTCTTCTCCTCGGCCAGCTGCGCGACCTTGAGCTTGAGGTCCTCCTCAAGCTTCATCTCGCGCGCCTCGGACGCGCGTAGCAGGGCCTCGTCGACGTAGCCTACCTTCTTCTCTCGCACGAGCTGCTCCGCGTGCTCGCGCCTGATGCGCGCAACCATGTCCCGTAACTCCCACACCTTCTCGGCCTCTACTTTCAGCTCATCTTTGGTACTGGCGAGCGTCCCCTCGAGATCCTTGTTTGCATAGACCTTCTGTTGCAACTTGATCTCGAGTGCCTTGATCTGGCGCTGGAACTCCTCGACCTGCGCTTCGCGCCGCGCCGCCTCTTCCTGAAACCTTTCGGCGATGGTGCGCTCGAGCATCTCGCGCTGCTTGATCAGCTCGTTGTTCAGGTTGGCGGCCGCTGCGGCGCGCGCGTTGTCGCTCACCTGCTTGTGCGTCTGCTCGAGGTGGCGCATCATCGCGCGATAGTGCTCATCGCGTTCGCCCGCGATGTGCATCGTCGCGTGGCTAAGAAGCGTCGCATGCTCCGATTTCACGTCCTGCAGCTCCGTGCGCAGCTGTGCGAGCTGCTGCTGCTGCAGCACTGAGCCGAGCTGGAGAGTGCGCAGGTCCAGGAACTCGGAGGTGTCGGTCTGCGTGCCCCTGACGTCGAAGAAGTGGCCGGGTATCATCCCGGACAGGGTGGAGAGCCGGATCTGTTCGTCGGAACAAGGTTTTCACAGTTTGTTCTGGAGTGTTTATGCGTACACGGGTCCCCAAAACTTCACCTAAACCTGCTTGAATTCACAACGAAAGCTCTGATCTCGTGTTGTCGGAGTAGAGCGGGTCGTGAATCACCATGCGGCCATCCGTGCATCGAAGGCCGGCGCCGTACGTCGTGCCCACGTCGCAGAGCGTGCCGCCGAGTCGCTCCGCCAAGTCGCCCGCATTCCCGCCACCCCCTCCACCGCCAGACGCCGCTGCGCCGCCGCCCAACCTCGAGGCTGAACCCGTGCCCGACGAGGCCGAACTGGAAGCCGAGGAGTGGGAGCTCATGCGCAAGGCGGAGGCGCTGGAGCGCGAGGTGGCGGAGCACAAGGCCGCAAAGGAAGCGGCTCGCGAGGCGCGCCGGCGCGCTGACGAGCGGCACGCTGCCGAGGCGGCTCTTCAGCGCTGGCAGAGCGAGCTGCGCGCCGAGACTGAGGTTGCGATTGCGAGGCTCAATGAGCAGCGTGCGGCTCAGCTCACCAAGTGCGCCGAGTTTGAGGCCAAGCTGCAGGCGAACATCGAGGCGATGCAGGCGATGCAGGTGCAGGTGCGCCGCCGCGCCGCCGCCATCGACACGGCCTTCGACGCGACAGTGGCGCGACTCTCGGGCTCTTACACGGACGCAGTGGCATGCATGGCGGAACAGGTGGCTGCCGCGGGAGTCGCGGCTTTGAGATAGCAAGGCGGCCTCACTCCCCGTCGGGTGTTCTTGAAGAATGTCTGGACTTTTCTGCCGGGTCCCGAATAAAAGACACCGGGGGCGCCGGGTTACAGTGCACTGCATTCGTTCTGCATTCACACGGGTCACGGCGAGCCCGCTTGGTGGGTTGGATCCGCATCGCTCATCCGATCGCATCCCGCCGGTTCACGGCACGGCACGGTTACGGTTCACGGCGCGCGACGTACTCACTACTCTCATCTCACACAGTAACATCTCAAAAGCGACGTCGACGTGGGACGTGCCGTCTTCGAATCGGGCTACCGGGGAACGCCCACGACGACGCGCGTTCCGACATGCTCGGTCCGACTACGCTCGTCTCCGCGTAGGGCCTTACGGTCCACTAGCTTGAGTTGTCACCGAGCCCCGCCCACGCCTACGCGCTCCCGCGGGCGCTACTCTACGCAGAACGCCGCGACGACGCGCGCCGCTTGGGCGCGTGCTGCCCCTCCTCGTCGTCTTCATCCTCGCCCTCCACACCCGCACGGCCTCGCTTATTGGCCTTGAGCTGCTGCCGCAGCGCCTCAATCTCCGCCTCCGCCTCCGCCTTGGTGGCCGCCATCGCCGCCTCCGCCTCAGCCTTCGCCGCCACTGCCTCCGCCTTCGCTGCTGCCATGGCGGCCGCTGCCTTCTCCTCGGCCTCGGCAGCCACGCCGGCCATGCGCGCCGCCATCTGCTCGGCCATCCGATCGAGCTCCGCCTCGTGCTCCTCGATGCGCCGCCGCAGGTTGAGGTTTGGCACCAGCGCTGTACCGAGCGTCGCGCGCGTGAGCGGGCTGAGCGGGTGCGGGCCGCGGAGAATCTCCTCAATCGCGCTGCGCTCGTAGGAATGGCCATCGGATGCGACGACCGGATCCTTCATCTTGTCGTACGTGATCGGACATGTGAAATCGGCAGGCAGCGGCACGTTCAGCCCAACAGACTCGCGCCGCGCGCGCCGCGTCGCCGCCGTCCGCAGCTCAACAAGCCGCAAGTGCACGCGTGCTGTCACCGCCTCATCTGACGCGCCCATGGCCGTCGCCATCGCCAGCGCCGCCTCCAGTGCAGCAGCATCCTCGCCCGCCTCGGTGCGCAGCAGCCGCGCCGTCGAAATTGAGCGGAGCTTCTGCTGAAGGGAAGGGAAGGCGTCAAGAGGCGTGGCAGTGTCGGTGAGGGCGGCGAGGATGGCTTGGCAACAATTGAGGCTGTCCGAGAGATTCCACAGCGCGTCCGCCGCATACCTCGCCGCCGCCGAGCCAGCGCCCGCCTGCAGCAGCGCCACGAGCGGCGCGATGGCGCCCGCCTCGCGGATGGCGTTCTTGATGGTGTCGTTTGAGCTGGCGAGGTTCGCCAGCGCGCCTGCCGCAATCGTCGCCGCCTCCGAGCCAGCGCCCGCCTGCAGCAGCGCCACGAGCGGCGCGATGGCGCCCGCCTCACGGATGGCGTTCTTGATGGTGTCGTTTGAGCTGGCGAGGTTCCCCAGCACGCGTACCGCATACGTCGCCGCCGCCGAGCCAGCGCCCGCCTGCAGCAGCGCCACGAGCGGCGCGATGGCGCCCGCCTCGCGGATGGCGTTCTGGTTGGTGTCGTTTGAGTTGGCGAGGTTCCCCAGCATGACCGCCGCATTCGTCGCCGCCGCCGAGCCAGCGCCCGCCTGCAGCAGCGCCACGAGCGGCGCGATGGCGCCCGCCTCACGGATGGCGTTCTTGTTGGTGTCGTTTGAGTTGGCGAGGTTCGTCAGCGCGCCCGCCGCATTCGTCGCCGCCGCCGAGCCAGCACCCGCCTGCAGCAGCGCCACGAGCGGCGCGATGGCGCCCGCCTCGCGGATGGCGTTCCGGGCGTCGTTTGAGCTGGCGAGGTTCCACAGCGCGCCCGCCGCATTCGTCGCCGCCGCCGAGCCAGCGCCCGCCTGCAGCAGCGCCACGAGTGGCGCGATGGCGCCCGCCTCGCGGATGGCGTTCGAGTTCGCGGCGCTGTTGGCGGCAAGGTGGTCAATCGCCAGTGCAGCTGCCGAGGCTCCATGGCCGCCCTTGAGAAGCTGCACGAGGCTTGGGATCGCGAGCGCGACGGCCTCACTCTCGTCAGCGCTCATGCGACGATTTGTGAGCTCACAGAGCTCTTTGGCGTGGCGCTCCAACGTGAGCGCCACGCGATCGGCCAGCGGGGTTTGGCGGGACGCCATCTCGATCTCTCTAAGCACCGTGATTTCACTCGTCATCGAGACGGCCGATGACGGCGCGGACGGCCCGCCGATGTCGACAGCAATTGGGCATCCTGTGTATTTTCACTCTGCCTCTCCTGGAGTCTGTGAAAAGGTTCCGAAAACCCTTTTTCGGATCAGTTTCGATGCGACGAGACGGCGTCCGCTCTCACGCTGCCCTCGCACGGGTCGTCAGCCAGCGGTGTGTTGCGCCACACGACGAGGCGCTGCAGCCCCAATGCCGAAGGTAGCGCCCGCGCCTGGCGGCCACCGCGCCGCGCCTGCGCTCAAAGGCAAGGGTAAGAAGGGCGAGGCTGCGCATCGAGACGCACCGTCGCCGCCCGTCGGCGACATAAGCGTGCTGCGAAAGACGGAGGAGCTCAGCGCCATGCTGCGGCTGCGCAGCGAGGAGCTTAATGCGCGGGACAACGACCTGACGGCTTGTGGTGAGCAGATCGAGCACCTTGAGAAGCACGCTGAGAGGCTCAAGCTTGAGCGCGATGATTTTGCGAGACACCTTGGCACCCGCACGCTCGAGCTCGAGAAGCTGCAGGCCGAGTTCGATCAGCTCAGTGAGAAGCATGCGGCTTTGAGGCTCGAGTTCACGCGCGTGCGCACTGAGAATGAGACGTACGCGCGCATCATCGAACGGACGCCCGGCATCATGCCCATTCCTGAAGCCAGCATCCAAGCCATCCGGCGCGCGACGCACGCCAAGGACGCCGTCAAGCCGGGCTCTGGCTCGGCGCGCTCGCCAGCTCGCACGGCGGACGCCGGCCACGCGGAGGAGGAGCTGAGCGGCCCGCCGTGGAGGCTGCAGACATGGCTGGGCACGACGCGGCTGCTCTCGCTCGTGTCGGAGGCGCTGCTGCAGCCGCTGGGCGAGCTGCACCCGTCAGATCCGATGCCGACCGAGCTCTCCTTTGTGCGCACGCTCGCGTCCTCGAACGGCGGGTATGATGCGCTGCTCCAGCTGCTGAGCTTCAACGAGCTCCAACTGCTCAAGGACGTGGCGCGCGCGATCCACAGGGACCTGTTGCGAATGGGCGACCGCGTGCCACCTCGGCAGAATGAGGTGTGCGGCAAGTACGTGGCGCTGCTCGAGAGCGACGGCACGCTCACGCCGGGCACGGAGCGCGCAGCCAAGGGCTCCAAGGGGCGGCGGCTCGAGAGCGTGATCGGGCCCCCGGAGAAGCGCGTGCTCGAGACCATGCTCGCGGAGCATTGCGAGGCGTCCGACGCGGCGATGCCCTTTGTGGACGCGACCTACCTGGTCACCACGACGTCGCGCATCGAGTGGTGGTTCGTAGTCGACCCCGCCGAAGGGCTGAGCAAGCAGCTCGACATCAAGACCGAGTTGAGCGGCGAGGTGGTCGGCGGCGGGCGAGCCGTCGTGCGCCTCGGACCGTCGGGCTATCCGCAGGAGGCCGGGCTCGTCGCGCCTGACCGGATGCGCCAGCCGCGCTCTCTCCAATCCATACTTGGCGAGATGCGCCAGTTGGGCCTCAGTGGTCGGCTGCGCGCGGCTGGCGTCGAGCCGCTCCTCGACGCCGAGGTGATTGCCGCGCGCCTGTACACAGGCCCGATGCATGCGAAATATAATGCCGTGCTGCGCGGCCGGATCGAGGGCGAGGGCACGGGCGCGCACGATGCGTTCATGGCGCTCTGCCGCGGCAACCCGTACACGACCTCGTTGCATGCACTCCGCTCGGCCGTGCTCAAGCTCTCCCAAATCGGGACGGCGCACACGGTCTATCGGGGCGTCTCCTCCTCCTCTGTGCCGCACTGGCTGTGGAAGCGGCCGGCCGCGGGCACCAAGGAATCGGAGGAAGCGAGCCGTGGCGGCATCGAGCTCGGGTTCCTCTCGGCGACCACAGACGCGGAGCAGGCGATGAAGTACGCGTCCGAAGCCGTCGACGCGGCCGACGGATCAGCGAAGCGCATGGTGCTCGAGTTACACACGGGGCTCACCTCGCGCGGTGCCGAACTCAGCTGGCTCAGCCAGTACCCGCACGAGCGCGAGACGTGCTTCGTGCCGGGCACGGCTCACGAGCTGCTCGGCTCGCGCGTCGACGGCACGTGCGTGATCGTCGAGCTCCAGCTCGCGGTGCAAGGCGAGACCGAGACGCTGCAGGAGATCCTCACGCGGCTCAAGCGCTCGCACCTGCTGCTCATCGACACGTACCTAGACGACATGAAGAGCTGCGAGGTGCCCGAGAAGGCGCTCGGCCGGCTTCGCGCGCTCGCGAACACGCACAAGCGCTATGAGCAGTCGTACTACAACAACCCCGAAAAGTTCGGCGCCTCCACCTCCGCCGCCGTCGACGCGCAAAGGCAGGCCCTCTCGCGCCTCGCGCACCCGTCCACGTGGGAAGAGGTGATTGGTGACCCGGCCGAGAAAGCTCGCAAGATGGAGAAGGCGGCGGCGTACTGCCGGCGCGTCGGACGCGGCGACGTTGCGTCCGCGCTACACAATCTCGCAAACACGCTCGGCAAAACCGGAGGCAAATTCAAAGTGTGGCGCCCGGGAGGCAACCGCGTCGATCCGGCCGGAGTCCCCACACTGGCGTAATATGAAATTTCATATCTGAGTTATAGCTGAAGTTTCTGAATTCAAACGCGAGTCGGATAAACTCTGTCAGATAAACAAAACTTTAAGTAGAAAGACTCGGACTCACAAGAAATCGACACAAGAAAGAAAAATATATTCGATCCCGGAAAGCTGAAAGCACAAGGCACCGAGAATGATACCATCCGCGGACCGAACCGGACCTGACCCGGGTGAACTCTCGAGGTCGAGCAGGGCGACTCGCGTCGAAGGGGATGAGTAGTAGTCCGTACGCCGCCCCGCCCAGACCTTGGCCGAAGTCTACAGGCGTATTCGGCAGCTCGCGAGTAGCTCATACGAGGGCTCGTAATGCACTTTCCTCACATCGCTCAAGTCGGAGTCCGTAACGCTACCTCATGGCTCAAGCTGGCCGCTCTCGGTGTCGAGCTGCTGCTGCAGGACACCGTCGAGCACATGGTCGACTCGCAGCGCCTTGACGCGCGGTAGCTTGGCGAGGCGCTGCCACGACTTCTTCTCCGCCTCGGTAGTGACGACGAGCGTCTCGTGCGCGTCCTTGGCGGACGGCGCCTTGGTGAGCACTGTGCCGCCCGCCTGCTCGAGGATGAGCTTGAGTTGCTCGGGTCGGGGCTTCACCTCGTCGGTCACGTAAAAGTGCAGGCCAGCGAGGCAGCCACCCTCTCGGCGCCGCTGCCGGCTGACGGTTGCGTCAAACGTCCACTGGGCCCCCTCCGGGTTGCTCGACGAGTGCTCTCCCTCGAGATAGTACGGCGCGCCGTCGACAAAGTGGCCCGCGCTGTGGCACGCACGCACCCAACGCTCGTCTACGAGTACGGCAGATGGCACTGAGACGCCGATGAGCAGCTTGGTCGTGCGCTTGACTGGCTTAGCGACCACCACGTGCGTACACGTGGCCACCTCGTCGTCGTCTTTGACGACGCGCCCACGCAGCCCAAGGATGGTCGATTTCATCGCCTCCTTGCGCGGACCCTCGTCGAAGCCCGAGAAAGCCACCACTGCCAGCGGGCCGTGCCGCCGCTTGCCCGCGCTCCCGAGACCCCCGCTGCCCTGCGCTACAGGCGTGGAGGAGGCCGCACCGCGAGCGCTCGCGGCGGCGCTGGCGGCGGGGGCAGGCGCGGCGGCGGTCGCGGCGGTCGCGACGGGGGCAGTGGCGGCTACCGCACCGCTGCTGCCGCCGCGGTGGTTTCGCCGCCCTTCAGGCTCCATGGGCATCGCCGCTGAGGCCGGCGGCGGGACTGCTGCTGTGGTTGCCGGCACCGGCGCCGCTGTGCTCCCGTCGGCTCGGCGTCCACGCTTGGGCGGTGGCAGCACTGCCTCGGGATTCTCATCGATGGTCGGCCCGGCTGGGGCGGTCGTCGCCGCGGCGACCAGATCGCTCGCCTTGCGCTTCTTGGAGGGAGGTGCACCGGCGCCGCCTGAGCCAGCGGCGGCGGTGGCGCCCGGCGCCGCGTTGGCCTGTGCCACACCGTCCGAGGTGGCGTTCAACGGCCGCTTGCTGCGCGCCGAGGCGGGTGCTTCCGAGGCGGCGGCCACGGTGGGGGCGGGCGCCGCTGCGGCGGGAGCCGTCTCTGTGCTGCCGCCACTCTGACGGGAGGAGACGGCCGCCGCTCCGGCCGCCGTTGCCGCCGCTCTGCTGCCGCCACTCTGACGGGAGGAGACGGCCGCCACTCCGGCCGCCGAGGCCGCCGCTCTGCTGCCGCCACTCTGACGGGAGGAGACGGCCGCCGCTCCGGCCGCCGAGGCCGCCGCTCGGCTGCCGCCACTCTGACGGGAGGAGACGGGCGCGGCGGCGGTGGCGACGGCGGCCTGAGCGGCGGCGAGAGCGGCCGGGGCGGCGGCCGGAGCAGCGGCTGGCCCAGCACGTGTCCGACGCGACTGCACGGCAGGGGGGGCTGGCGGCAGGGGAGTGGATGCTGGCACAGCCGCCGGCAGAGCCAGCGGTGCGTCGATGGGCACGTCAGCGGGCGCAGGCTCCGGTCCGGGCGAGGCTGGATTGCCGTCGGGCGTCGGCGGCTTGCTCGGTCGCTTGCCTGGCGAGACGCTCCTGGGATCTGGCGACTTGCGCGGCCGCTTAACAGGCGGCGGCCCGTCCGACTCGTCCAATGCGCGCTTGGATGCGCGCGTGGCCGTTTCTGGCCGCTCGACGGCGGCGGAGGTGGCGCCGGCGGTGGAGGCGGCGGCGCCTTTGGAGTTGGCTTTCGCAGGTGCCTTCGCCGCCCTCGCCTGATCAGCCTTCGCCTTCTCCGCTACGGCCTTCACCGCTGCCGCCTCCTTCGCAGCCGCCTTCTGCGCTGCCGCCTTCTCCGCAGCTACCTTCTCCGCCATTACCTTCTCCGCTACCGTTTTCTCCGCAATTTTTGGAGATGCCCTCTCCTCGGCCGCGGCCTTCTTCTCCGCCGCCTTCCGTTCCAGCTCTGCTGCCTTTCGCTCATCGGCCTCCGCTGCTGCTGCCTTCTCCTGCGCAGCTAAGAGCGCCTGCGCGGCTGCCGCATACTCCTCGGCTGCAGCCGCGACTGTGGCCGCTTCGGCAGCCGTCGCGTGCGCCTGGGCAGCCTGCCCCTGGGCCTGGACGTGAGGCTCGCACGCATCGCAGAGGCGCTTGACGAGCTCTTTCTTCCGCCCCTCGGAAGGCAGACCGCGTGCGAGCAGCGCCTCGCGCAGCTCGTCGACCTTCAGTGCCACGATCGCCTCCTTGCCCAGCGGAGGAGGCAGCGCGGGGGCCCCCTCAGGATTCGGTGGCCCCGGTGGCCCCATGGCCGTCGTTGGCGGCAGCTCTTCTTCCTCCTCGTCAATCGCAGGCGAGGGGCCGCGGCGGCGTGGGCTCGGTCCGGTGGCCGCAAAGGCGGTCGCGGCGGCCGGCGGCGGCTGCGAGACGGCCGGAGCGGCGGCGGCTTCGATGTGGCGAACCTCGCCGCGACGTGTGCGGTACGTCCCACTAGAACGCATGCCCGCGACAGCATCGGACGGCATGGCATCGCCGGAGACGTAGAAAGGCGGCGGGGCCAGTGGGTCTCCTCCCTCATCGGAGCCCTCCGGAGCTCGTTGCTGCTGCATAGCGGCCATGGCTCCGTCCACCTCCTCGCCCACCACAACCGCCGCCTCTGCCGCGTCTTCCGGCCCGGCCTCCTCGTGCGTCTCTACCATCTGCGTGCAGCCAGCAATCGCCACTGAGGCGGCACGGGCCTCGTCGTCTTTCTCTGCCTCATTCGGGCACGCGTGCGGCGACGGCAGACTGTCCTCTTCGAGATTGTCGTCCTCTTGCTCCTCATCCACGCCATCAACTTTCTCAGCCACTCTGACGGCATCCGCCTTGTCCTCCGCCGGTGCAGCCTCGTCCGCCGCCTCGTCCGCCGCCTCGTCCGCCGCCCTGTCCGACCACGCGTCCGCAACGGCATCTGTGGGCTCGACAAGTGACGATTCGGCTTCCTGCAGCTGCGGCTCGTGCGGTTGCGGCTCTTGTGACGGCGGCTCTTGTGACGTTGGCTCCCCAATACCCTCTGCCGCCGCCTCTTTTGCCACTGTTTCGGCTGCCTCAGCTGCTGCCTCTGCTGCCGCCTCCGCTGCTGCGAGCTGCGCCTGGAGCGCCATGGCGTCTCTCTCTGCCGCCGCCGCCACTTCGTCGTCATCAGGTGACGCTTCATGGAAGAGATCAAACTGCGGGGCCTCCGGCGACTGGCCTACCCCATGCTCGGGAGTCTCAGGAATGCGCCCGGCGGCCTCTGACGCACGTGGCTCTCGAGGCTTCTGTTGCGGCGGCGGTGGCATGCTGCCGCCCATGCTGCCCGGCGTGCTCGCGTGATTATCCTCGGCCGCCCGTCGTTCCTCCTCGGAAACCTCGCCCTCCTCATCGTCCTGCACCTCTCCGCGTGCATAGAAGTCGCCGCGATGGACAAGCTCGGGGTCGCCGTAAAAGTTTGGGTTGCGCTGCGAAAAGGCGGGGCCTTGGCTGGCCACATACGGTGCAGCCCCATTGTCCACGTCCTCCATTTCATAATCGATGGTCGCGTTCTGCTCCACCTCTGGCATCTCCTCCTCTGCCTCCTCAGCCTCCTCTGCCTCATCTGCCTCGTCTGCCTCGCCTGCCTCCGCCGCCGCCGCCGCCACCTCCTCTGCCACCGTCGCTTCCTGCGCCTCATCTATCCCCTCCGCTCGCTCCCCCTCCTTCTGATCCGTTGCATGCATCGCGGCACCGTCTGCGCCAGCGTTGTCGTCCTCCTCCAATCCACCTGCATCATCGTCGCCGAAGCTGTTTGGGTACGCCGCGCTCTCTTGGCTGGCCGCCGGCGTGGCCGACTCGCCCGCCACGCTCTCTGAAGCCGCCTCCACCAGCTCTGCCGCTCGCGTCACCTCCGCCCCCGCCGCCTCGGCTTCGGGCTGCTGTGACGCCGACTCATCGCCGCCGAACAGAGAGGCGGGGTGCCACACCGCGTTTTCGGGTGAGCCTCTGAGTCCACTAGGGCTGTGCGTGTACGACGCAGCAGCAGCAGCGGCGGCGGCGGCGGCGGCGGCGGCCGCGGTGGTGGCGGTGGTGACGGAGCTCGCCTGTGGCTGCAGCCCCGTTGCAACCCCGAAGACGCTCCCTTGCGACATGCCCTGAGAGAGCTTCTCATCGCACCCGAGGCCCTCGCCAGCACCCACCGCGTTCGCCACCGTCCCGGCCGAAGCGGTGGCCGCCGTCCCCGCCGCCCCACTCGTTGCCTCGCCCTTGGCTGCATTCGCGACAGCAGGCTCCATAGGCCCCTCCCCCAACTGAGGCATGCCAAGCGCAGCCAGCTCCGCATCCGTCTGCTGCGACCAGCAGTCTGTCGACGCCGGCGCGGGCGGGGACGAGACGGCACTCTCGCCACTCTCTTGCCAGACTGCGCTGGCGCACTGGCGAGAGACATGCCTCAGGGCACCGCCGCTGGCGGGCGCATGGTTGGGCAGCTGCTCGCATTCGAGGAGCTGCTGGCTGCTCATGAGCTGCTCGCTGCTCATCGGAAGCTCGTCAAGCTCGCCGGGGCTGACCATTGAGTCCACTTGCGCCTGTGGCCCTTCCTCGACGCTATTCGTGTCAGCCATGGCCGCGGCCGCCGCGACAGCCATGGCTAAGGCGGCCGCTGCTCTGTCGGCCACTTGGGTCGCAGCAGCCGTATTCACCACAGCCTCAGCCACCGCAGCTTTCGCCGCAGCCGCCGCCGCCGCCTCCTTGGTGGCGACGCCCTCCTGCGTGTCCTGGGGCTCTGCCAATGGAGACCTCTGAGTCACATTCTCGTCGGCGGCTGCAGCCGGAGCGTGCGGCAGCGGTGCTGGCACGGCGCCAGCTGGTGGCGCAGCAGGCGCCCACTCCGGGGAAGGCGCCGGCGCGCACGGCGCTGCAGTAGGCGCCCACTCCGTCTCGGACGGCCCAGCTCGAGCGTGTGCGGCTTCGAAGACAGCGCCATGCTCCATCATCTGCGCCGCATGCATCGGCACATCAGTTGCCGTGTCGCCGGCGCCCTCCGCGGCAGTTTCGTCCACTTCGGCGGCCTCGAGCTGCGTCGCGCCCAGCCCGGAGAGTGGAGCGTCGCTCTCCGCGTACGCCTCTTCCATCTCTTCCATCTCGTCCATCGGCGCCTTCCCAAGCGCCATATCGAGCGCCGTCGCGACGGCCGCAGGATCAGGCTGCGTCGCTTCGAAGACGTGCTCCGCATCGGCCGAGGATACACCCGCCGCCGGCTCGGCCGCCACCTTGAGCTGCGACAGGTCGGGCTCCTCCTCAGTGACTGCCCCGTCGTCCTCCCCGTCCCATGCGGCTGCCCGCGTGGCCTCCGCCACAGACGAGACGCCATCCTCGTCGTCGCTGCCAGCTGCCGCCCCGTCCACCTGGGCATCGTCTTCGTCGTACTGCAGGGCCAGTGCGGCCGCATCCAGTTGCGTACACCCCATCTCGACCACTTGCGTGCCGCCCATGGCGAACTGCTCCTCCTCCTCCTCCTCCTCCTCCTCTCGACCGTCCCGATCCTCGTCGTCGTCGCAGCTGCTGCCACTGCCAGTGAGCTGCGCCGCGGCTGCCGCAGCGGCGGCAGCAACGTCGAGCTCAGTCGCACCGCCGCCACTATTGTCCTCCGCCTGTTCAATCTCCTCCCGCATCTGCTCGCTGTAGCCCTGGCCCTGTGTGCTGCCGCCAGCCTGAACGGCAGAGCTGTCTGCTTCGATTTGCACTGCAGGCGTCGGTGGCATGCTTGCAGAGGCGACCTCCGCCGAGAAGGGGTAACCCCCAGACAGCGCCGATGTCGGCGAGCTCGGCTGCATGGGCAGCACGATGCGGCAGCTCACGTCACCGACCTTGAAGACTTGCTGAGAGCGGACAGTGAACCGTCTCCCCGGCGGCAGCACCATGCTCTTGATCTTGGTGGGGTTGGCGTGATCGACGGGTACGAGCTTGATGCAGAGAACTCCACCCAGCATGGTGAAGGCCACGTCCAGGTGGTGCGCGCCGACCGACGGGTGGTCAATGGGAACATCGCAGGATGCTTGGCGGCCGACCGAGAAGAGCCACGGCGGGCCGGTGTCCTTCTCTGCAAGGTCGAGGATGCAAGTATCGACGGGCTCGCCGCGAGCGTCGAGCACCTCAAGGAGGGGCGGCTCGGGAAAGGGCTCGCCCTGCGACACGGTCTCGGCCATTTCTTTCCAAGCGACCGTCGTCCGACGCGGTGAACCTCGCGGGAGTCCTCGGGCGCGAATGAACACAGCTTACGACACAGCTGTTGCTGTTCAACACAACGCTCAACTCCAGAGCAAGGAAGCCGCTATCGCATGGACGGAGGCATGGCCGACACAACCGTGCTACACACAGGCCGTAAAAAAAGGTACACCAAGAGCTGGGGGTGTGGGCCCTAGGCGAAATCCTTCCGGCCCGTAGACGAGACTTCGACTCATCGAGAGCCTCGCCTCCCTTCACTCCCTAGTGCCTAGAGTAACCTCGGATAGTGCTAATCGGGCCGCAGTTAGCAGCAGCGGTAGCTGCGGCCGCGCGTACACGCGAGCGCCGTGGCGCCACTACCCCAGAACCACCCCGGCTGACAGCGTGAGGTGAATCTCGGCTCGTACGGCCCCCGCGTCCGTCCGCGCGGCCCCGAGGCTCGCGAGCGCGGAGCGGCGGCCCCGGCCGCGCGCTGCGCCACCACAGCCGCGCGCTTCGCGCGGCCAGCGTCGCGCATCCTCTCGCTGATGTCTATCGCCTCCTGTAGCGGTAAAAAAGAGGTTGCGGATATGGTAGATAACTTCTCTGCTGGCGTGCGCCATCTCCGATACAGGAGTAGAACTGGACAAAGCGCCCCTTGTTTGCGCGTCGTCGTGCTCTCAATGGACGACCACGCCTTGAACCATACTGGCCTCGAGGCCCTCGCAGCCGCGGACCTGCTCCATTTGGCCCGACTGCGCGCTGCGGTACATGGCCTCGATGGTCGCTACGGACTTGAGACCCTCGAGGGGCCCTGCGCCAACGAAGTACTCCTGTCCTAGGCACGCCTTGAGCCAGGCGTCCATGCTGCCGGGCGCCGCCACCTGGTCGAGGTGCTCGAATTCCACCGGCGGCCCGAGCTCGTGCGTGCCGTCATTGCGCCAGAGCTCGAGATGCGGCGTCGCACGCTTGCCACCTTCCGCCGCAACTTGCTCAGCAGAGATTTTGACGTTGTCGCTACCCGCCAGCCCGGAATAGCTCATCATGCCCTCGGTCCCAAAGATCCAATTGCCTAGGACCTTGAAGCCCTTGTCGGGGCAAGCACCCACGCCTGTGACCGAGATGGTCGCGCCGTTGGTGCATGTGATCGTGATTGCGTCGTACAGATCCGCTCCCGTCTTTTCGGACGCCTGCGTCACGGCAAAGACGGCCTTGGGCGTGAGGTTCGTCACCTTGAAGATCCACGCAAACGTGTGCGAAAGCTGCCCCCAGCCGAAGCCGTTGCCCACCATGGAGCCCTGTGGCTTTGCCCACCACGTGTCACCACCAAAGAGCCACTCGAGCGGTGCCGCGAAGACGGCGTTCACGTGCCGGATGGCGCCGAGCTTGCCAGCAGCGACTGCCTCGTAGGCAGCTACTGTGCCGGGCTGCCAGTTGGCCGTGTTGTTGAGCAGAAACGCTTGCGTGGGTCGCGAGCGCGCCAGGTCGAGCAGCATTCGAGCTTCCGTGGTGTCCGCAGTCATCGGCTTCTCCATCAGCAGGTGCAGCCCTGCCTCGAGCACGGCCGTGCCAACTTTGGCGTGCACCTGGTGCGGAGCTGCGCATAGTACACCGTCCAGCTTGAGCTCGTCATTATCCGCGAGCACCTCCTCGATGCTCTTGTACCAGCGCGCTGAATACTTGGCAGCGACCTCGGGCATGGGCGCGCAGATGCTTGGCACGCAGCCGCCGACGCCCGGCTGCTCTGTCGGGTCAACGACGGCCACAACCTCAGCGTCGGTGCGATGCGCGAGGTTAGGTAGGTGCCAGCCTTGGGTCCAGCCGCCGCAACCCACCACGGCCACGCGCGCCTTTCTCGTGGTCGCACTCATGGTCCTGGTCGCTGTGATGTGAGGGCGCTTTTCTTTTCACACCGGCGCGCGCGTGAGGAAGAGTTCCTATGAATAGATTTCCTAATCGCAGATGGAAGACGTACAGCCTCGAAGAACACGCAACCCGGTACAACAGGAGAGGGCAGTGGCGGTGTTAACTGTGTGGGTTCAGTTCAGTTGTTGGTAAATGGTCCCATATAACACTCAAGCCTCGACGAGGGAAGGGCACGCGGGCCCGACGGCATGCGGCATCGTTGACGGCGTCTCCTCCGCGTCGACCGGGCCGCGCGGAGGTACATGTACCGGGTACAGACGTACAGTACGCTTGACCGGCGCGCAAGGTACCCGGTACTGTACATAATTTTTAATCGCTTTCATTCACCCAAACTTGTGACTCGCGCCTTCTGCTCATAGCGGGCCCAAGTTTCACCCTTCTCCAAGCCCCCGAGACCCGCCGCGAGATTGAGTTTTTGAGGTGATTCCTTTTGTGTGAACGCCGCGATTCGTATTCCGCGAGCATGGCGGCGCTGGCCCTAGCTGCAGCCGTGTGGTCCACTGCCGCATTGCTGCCGAGCCTCCGACCAGCGGCAGCGCCGACAGCTGCGCAGGAGGGTCGCTTGGGCGGCGGCGGATATGCCGCGGCTCTCAAAGCCTGCGGCGATGTGTTCTTTAGCCCGCAAGATGCCCGTAGCTGGCAGGAACTCGGCACGCTGCTGCATGGCAAGGGGCGCCTCGAAGCGGCCGCGTTTGCATTGCAACGCAGTACCTCCCTCCAGTCGCATAACGACGCGGCGCATATCGCGTTGGCCGAAGTGCTTCGAGCCTTGGGCCGCTTTGAGGAGGCCTTTGCGAGCCTGCAAGCTGCTGAGGCGATCACCGGCAAGCCCAACCAGGCGCTCTGCTATAGCGGCTATCGCCCTGATGGTTCCGCGAACGTCCGCCGCGCATCCAACGCGCCTTTCACGCGTCCCAGTGTGATCCAGTCCCGTCTGGGTGGCGTGCGTCTCACCAATGTGGCGACTGCTGAGGAGTGTGACTGGGTGATCGCGACCGCCGAGGCACACAACACGGCCAAAGGGGGCTGGGCGTGCCGGCAGCCACGGTACGCGCCGGCGGGCACGGCCGCCAATGCGGTGCGCGCCCCCGACATGCTCGTTGCGGACGAGCCGCGGCTGCTCGAGTGGCTCAACCGCCGATGCGAGGAGACGATATTACCCACGCTCGAGGCGCAGTTTGGACTCGAGGCGAGCGAGCTGTGGCTGTACGACACGTTCATCCTCAAATTCAGCGGCACGCCGGGCGAGCGCGGCCTCGGGATCCATGTCGACGACGACGGGCTTGGCATCTCGTTCAACATCCTCCTCTCCGACCCAAGCACCTTTGAAGGTGGCGGCACGCGGTTCCCGCCGAATGCACACACGGAGGATGAGGTGGTCTACGCGCCGCAACGCGGCCAGATGCTCTCACACTACGGCGGACTCCGCCATGCGAGCGTGCCCTGCACGGGCGGGCTGCGCTACATAATGGTCGGCTTCCTGCGCTCGCGGCGGCTCGTGCAGCTCGGCTACTTGCCCGAGTGATGGTCGACCCTGCTTCGACCCCTACGCAAAACACGGCCAACTTTTGCGTGAAGTTCTCATACTACACTACAATTGTACCTAAAATGACACGCCATCCAAAAACAACCCACGTCGCACATGACCGCGCGCCTCAGTCTAGTGAGCACGGTCGTCGGCAGCCGAATAAGCCGTAAGCCGTAGTGGAGCTTTTTTGTTAAAGCCAGTCCACACGCGTTTTGCATAGCTTCTAAATGATCTAAATTCATGTCAATGGTCAAGTCAAGTCTATACATAAACAACAGACAACCATACGGAAGCCTATCGAATGTGCTCCGGAAGCCAGCAGTGGAGGACGGGAGTCGATGGAGATGGCGGAGGGGGATCCATCTAGAGGCGACACGTCATGACTTGACTTGACTTGACTTGATGTCAATGGTTAACACCCCGGTTCACAGCCGCAGACCTCCCGCGTGCGGTCGCGGAGACGACGCGCGCGATTGGCGCTTCTCCGGGTGGACCTGGTGGTGCCCGAGCGCATTGGGCGCTAGAGGATGGCAGCAACTGTGCCAATCATCCCACCATCTTATTTCGAGTCGGCGGGAAAACTTCCGCCTTTCACCTCCTTTGCCACCGATCTCAATCTGCCTGGCCATCTCGAGCGCGCAGCCAAGGAGATTTCGTATCGCAATGAGATCATTCTCGTGTGCGGAGACGGCTCCGCGTACGCGTCTCCAACCGCACTCAATACGGTCCTGCAGTTTTACGCGCTGAGGTTGCGCCACGTGCTCTACGTGAGCGACGGGCCGGATGCATGCCAGCGGTTGCAGCGCGCGGTGCCCACACTTGCGTGCGCCTGGTCGTCTGTGATCAACACGAGCAAGCCGACACACGACTCGGTGCTCGTAAAAAAGTGGTGGGACATGCGCTTCTACTTTTACAACGTGCGCAAGCACATGCTCAGTCGGCTCGCCGGCGAGCTAGGATACAATGTCATCCAGACCGACACCGACGTCGCGTGGTTCGCAAACCCGTACCCGGCACTCAAGGCGGGCGTGCTCGCGGCGCATCAGCTCGTGGTGCAGCCTGATCTGCCGCTCGCCAATGCGGGTGTGCTCTACGCGCAGCGCATCGGCGCCGCCGACCCGGCCGCATGGGTGCTTCGGGAGACAGTCGCGCGCATCCACACGTTTTCGTTCCACCCGGAGGCGGTGCCGTCGGTGGTATCGTGGGCGCAGCCGCCCTACTTTTCGAATGCAGACGAGCAGTCGATTCTGAACGACGTGCTCGCATCGGCCATCACTCGCCGTCCGTGCTACATCTTCTCGACCGCCATCATGGAGATGAAGTATGGCGGCATCAAGAAGCATAACCGCTCTTTTCGTTGGGAGAATACGCCGGAGTCACGCACGAAGGCGAGCCTGATGAAGATGGTGCGCGAGCGCACCCAACGGCTTGCCTTTGTGGCGCCTTCGTGCGGCGATCCGCGTGGGCTGCGCCTGTGCCAGTGGAGTCCACGCGGCTCTCGGGCTAACGTCTCCGTGCTCGCCTCGCACCTGAACTCGTGGAACCTCTCGATGCCACCGCCCGAGCTCAGGCCCGCCGCCATGGCCCCGCACACGCCGGGTGGCGCTCCCCTCTCACGGTACGCGAAGGCGCCCAATTGGCTCTTCCAGCACTACACGCACTTCGACCCTCGGGATGCGCATCGGCCGCAATCGCGCGCCTCCATCGACGCCGCGGCCGCGGCAGATGCGCGCGAACCGACGCCGCCGTACACGCTCGAGGAAGAGCCGAGGCCGTTTGGGACTTTCAGCGGGCTGCCAGCCGTCTACATGGTGCATCTCGCGGCGCTGCGCCAGGGCGCCTGGCAGCGGCGGGCAGTGCTGCGGGCGCACGGATGGTGGCATCCACGAGCCGATCGGCTCGCCGCCACCGAATTGCATTGGGGCGCGCGGCGCGGTTGGCTCACCCTCTCACCTTCGAACGTGCTTCGGGCCACGGGACGCGCTGCCGAGCGTGCCATCACCCCGGCCTCGGAAGCACAGACCCTCGTGGGCAATTTCGTGCTGCTCGCCGCATTGCTTGGGCGCGTGCCAGTGGTGCCCGAGTTACCTTGCGAGCAAGTGGAGGCGGCTGTGGGGAATAATTGGAAGGAGACCCGCCGACGGCGCGGCGAGCGCCGCTGCGCGTGGGTGCCGCCGCGCGCGTGCTGGCAGCTCGAGTACGCCACCACGCTAGAGCTGCAGCGCGTGGCCTCCCAGAATGACACTCTCGCAAGGCTGTTCCGCTCCCTCCAAAATCGCAGTCGAGGGGGCGCAGGGCTCCGCGCGCAGCGGGCGTTGTGGCGCGCGGCGCGACGGACGGGCGAGGCGCTCGCGTGCGGCGTGGAGAGTAATGGCACGGGAGGCCTTCCCGGTTTGCTCACCCTCGCCCCCCGCGGCGGTGCGAGCGCCAGCGGCGGCCGAGTCGCGGGTGGCGGTGGAGCCGGACGAGGCGGCGGCGGCGGCAGCGGGGGTCGGAACACACCATTCCGTAGCGGTGCCAAGAGTGCTGCCAAGCTCGCTCGCGCCGCCAGTCTCGTTGGAGCGACCCCGGGCCTGTCGGACCTGGATGAGCAGGGGCGACGGTTGGCAGTATCTGGAGGCGCGGGCGCTGTGGGGACATCAGCCGCGATTGGGGCCGTTGCCCGTGAGGAGCGTGCACTTGAACGGCTGCGCGCGCTTCCATGCGACAAGTCCGAGATTGTCGCCATCGACGACCATGCGACAGAAGAGCGACTGCGGCGGCGCAAGCTGCAGCCTGCGGCCTCCCTTGTCACGGCCGAATCGCGCACACGTGCGGCTAATCACGTGGCGGCCAAGGCCTCTGGCAGAGCCGCCAAGGCGGCCGCCAATGCACTTGTCGCCGCCGCTGCGAATGCTGTGGGAGGTGCTTGGATGGAGGTGGACGCTGCACGATTGGAAGCTGCTCTTGTGGCCATGGGCAAGCCACCGATTTCACATCCGTCGCAGCAGCGGGATCCGCGTGTCGGGTGGCTGCTTCGCGACGCTGCCTGCATCGACGAGCTCTTGAAGTGGAATGACCCATCGTCCAAGACGGTGGAGTGAGGCACTGTGAGCCTGCACCGGCGGCGACACCGGTACGCTAACCACCGGAACCGGAACCGGGACCGGTGCCGCCACTACTTGTACGTGCGGATCGACGCGAACCTTTCTCACGGTTGACAAGCTCCGCACGAGCATATAGCTGAAAGGGCCGTTCTCGTCCGGAAAAGCAACATGCCTGACGGGGTCGTTCGATTTCCGTTCGTCAGGAGTGATTCGTAGTAGTAATAATGCAAAAGGGTCCACGCACACTCTTGGCGTGGCGACATGCAGCCCCCACCGACATGCACCATCAAAAATTAAATCAAACGAAATATCATCGTTATATACCGGTACGGAGGTTCGGAGCTCGGAGGATCGGATGGTTTTCGAACAACAACATCATCGTTCATCTGGCAAGTGCGCATCGTCACCACAAGATCGTGTCTCGAGCCGAGCGTGCTACATTCAAATGCGATCCTTGTGGCGACGCGGGATCGCGCCGGCCCAACGCCCCCTTCGGATCAACCTAAGTTCGCCTGGCTCTATCTGCCAGCACTACCCTGCTGGCGGGCCGCGATCCGCGACGCGAGCTCCTCTAGGTAGCTCATGCCGCCATCATCGTGACATTGACCCTGCTCCCCGCCGCCGTGTGGAGGCACCACCGGCTGCATGGCCTCGAGCTGCGACTTGCGCTGCTCAAGCTTGGACATGAACTCGGGAGAATCGAAGAGGCCTATCGCGCCCCCGCCGGCCCGACCGCTGCTACCGCCGCCGCTAGGGGTGGCGGCTGGCGGCGGTGGTGGAGCGGGCGGCGGCGGCGGTCGTGGCGGCGGCGGCCGCGGGAGCGTCGATGCGGTCAGGGATGGCGCGGGAGCCACTGGAACCGGAACCGGAGACTGCAACGGCACAGTCCCCCGCACGGCTTCCTGTATCTTCTGGCGCTGTGTGGCGAGCAGATCGATCAATTGCAGGTCATCCTGCTCCGGAGGCGTCCTCGGCCGATGCGCATCCGCTGGCTCACTCGTCTTTCGATTCGTGGGCAGATCGCCGCCGCCTCCATCGCATGGGCGGCCCGCTTCGCCGCAGCTGCTTCCGCCACTACCCCTTCTTCTGCCGCCGCAGGCCGCTGCCGCCGCCACCAAAGAGCAAGTGCGCCCAGCACCTCCACTGCCGCTGCTAGTGGAGCGAGCTGCCGCGGCGGAGAGGGAGGCCTGCCAAACATGAGAGGCTGCGGACCTCCCGCTCTGGGCCGCCCTGCGGTCCACAGCCCCGTCCCTTCGGTCGTCCATTGCATCGACCTCGCAGCTGCTGCTACCGGTTGCAGCGCGCCGCTCCAGCATTGCGGCGCGCCAGGCGACGTTGCACGCTTCGCTGCCCAACGGAAGGTTATCCATATCAGGCAGGTCATCCATCTCGTCCGCCTCGGCGCGTGCCGCCATCCCAAACTCGGACGCGAGCAGCTCCTCGTCCGCCGCCGAGAGCATCGGCCGGCCTACCACTGCCTCTCAACCCGCCACGAGCGCCGCTTCGACCACCCGCGTGCGACCGTTGCCTGTTGTGGAACCTGTCATCCTCTTCGAGCTCCTCGTCCTCCTCGTCCTCGTCATACTCATCCTGGCCCACCCGTCCTCCTCCTCCGCGGCCGCGGCCGCGGCGTGGAGGTCCGTTGCCGCTCCGTCGCCTCGAACCGCGGCAGCATAGCGCACGGAGGCAGCGCAACCCGAGCACGCAGAGCAGCAGCGCCGACAGCCCGATCAACCCTACGAGGCATGCCATGCGCACAAGCTTCGCGAGAGGATGCTGCGCGAACGAGGATGGCTGCGTCGCCAGCGCGCCGGGGGCTCCTGTTGACGGTGATGGCGTGGAGGTGGCGGTAGACGGTGCCGCAGCGGCGGCTGATGACGGTGACGACTTGGACGGCTTTGCACCAGCAGCCACTGCGCCCGCTGCGGCTGCGTCGACGTCTACGGGGACTCGATGAAGGATGGCAGAGGGCGAGGCGGCGTGCTGGGGCGTCGAGGAGGAGGGCGAGGAGGAAGATGATGCACCAGCTCCTGCAGCATGGTGCCCACCGCCACTGTGCCCATCGCCACCGTTGTCGCCGTGCCTGTCGCCGCCAAGAGGCTTATCGCCATCGCTGTTGGCCTGGTGTGGCGGGCGCGGCGGCGGCGGCGGCGGAAGTGGCACTGATGGCTGCAAAAGGCCCATTGCCGGCACACCGTGTGCCGCCTCGTTGGCGGCTGGTGGCGGGTTTGTCGCGCTTTGCCGGCGCGGGTGAGGCGGCGGCAGCGGCGGGCTGGGGGGCGGCCATTTCGTCCAACGCTCGGCCGGAGTGCCCTTGCGCGAATCAAAGGTAGTCGTAACGTGGCCGAGGCGCGAGACTGTGCAGCCGGCGACCTCAATGATTTGGAACAGGGTCGTGTGGCAGCTGTCGAATCCGCTCACCTGCGGCACGACGATCGTCGCCCGCCCGCGTGAATCGGCGGAGGCGGTCATCTTTCCATGAGGGCTGAGAAGCAGTGAGTGACCTGCGCAACTCTTCACAGGTGCCCCACCAGCCGGCTGCACGCCACTCGCCGCTGCCTCGGCGCCGAGCACGTGCGCCTTGCCGTCGGTGGGCGCGGCGCCCCAATAGACTTCAAACCACCCATCGGGCCCGATGCCCGTCACCTCGATTGTGAGGGTCGGGCATTTGGTCACCTTGTACTGCACGGAGCCGAAACCTATCTCCGCGTTGAGATGGGTGGCGAGCTCACGCATGCCCACGTCGCTCGGGTGCAGCCCGTCGGCCAAGTAGCGGTCGGGCACGAGCGGCTTGCCACGCACGAGGTACACGTTCGAGTCGCCCGACCGTTGACGTGCCGTGACAGCAGCCTCGATCTGCGCGCGTGTCGCATCGGGCACTATGGCGGCGGCACCCGAGCACGGTATGCCTTCGCGCCAAGAGAGTGTGGGGGTGATCGCCACGATAGGAACCGTCGGCTGCACGCGGCGCACCCCCGCGAGCAACTCCGTGTACGCAGCCGTGACATCCGCGTTCCGGCATGCATCCCATTCGCCCGCACCCACGGAGATCGTAATGAGATCTCCACCCAACCGTCCGATCGCCTCGCCATACTCGGGCTGCACGAGCGCGCCTGCGAGCCCAAGGTTGAGAGCGATCCACCCGTTGCGCTCCGCAAGCAACGTCGGGTACCCTTCCTGCGCGCACCAGCCGAGCGTCGCTGCGTCACCATAGGCGACCCAGCGTGGCGCACCCGCACCCAACGTCCGTAACGGCAAGTCGAGCAGCTGCGGCATGGCCTCCACCTCGGGTGGATGCTCGACGTGGATGCGCTTCAGATCAACGGGTGAGCCCCATGGAAGCGTCAGCCGGTACCGGTGTGCCGATGCCTTGCCCGTACCATGACCATGGTCCGTTCCATCATGGTCCATCAGCGTCAGCTTCACCTCTCCCAGAAAGTCGCGCTGCTTGTGCTCGTGCGTGATCGTCTGGCCGACGAGGTTGGTGTGTGGCACCTTAGTCCGTACGCCGTCGATTTCGACGAGCAGCTCGCACTGGTTGGGGCACGTTGCGCTGTGCGGCCGATAGCATGTGGTGCCATCGGCTAGGCGAGGGCAGTCGGGGTGGCATGGCTTGCCTTGGCCATGGTAGTCGAAAATTGCCTGCACCCGATGCGCGTCTGTCACGAACGAAATGTGCACACCCGGATTGCTCAGCCGGCTGACCGACTCGTCGCGGCCGAAGGGAGAGCGGTCGAGCCGAGCGCGATCTGTTGAGAGGCTCGCATGCACGAAGCCATCGAAATGCAGCCGCGGATCGTCGGGCGCTACATTCATATTGCCACCACATGTGCCCTTTGCGGAGCACGGAATTGCGCCGTCGGAAGTTGTGCCGCGGAGGTGAAAGAAAATGAGCAGCTGCGCGAACGCGGGTGTGCGACGTCTCAGGCTCCTCGCATCCATTACTCGGACACAGGCGCTCTTTCCGGCAAGAGGTGTGAACGAATCTGTGAACGTCAAGCGACAACCGGTGATTCGGCACTGTTCCCGCTCATGAAGTGAGTGTCACATGAGACAAGATGAGCACACCCTGCTGTTGTGCACTGCTGTTGGATGACACAAGACATGACACTCACACGCATGAGGCGACTAGACTACCAGTATCTTCAATGATAATCCGTCAAACAGGAGGCTAGGACAGCACATCGGAGAAACACTTCGCGACACGCTTCGTGACACACTTCGTCAAACAATCGGGTTCCGGCACGTTCGGTTTATAAGGCGCGCACTGGCACTGTCAGTCCGTCCGCAATGCTTCGCAGCCTGACCTCTCGCTCCAGCGCTATCCGACGCCAGTTCCACGTGCTGACCCTGGCAGAGAGCACTGCGGCGGACAACACGCTGCCTCAGTTCATGGTCGGTATGAACAACGGGTTCCTGCCGCGGCAGAAGCCCCTCGTGCGCCTGCCTTCCGCATACAAAGAACTAGACGAGTTGCTGGATGACATGCCAGTTATCAAGAAGAATGGGCAATCTGGTCTGCTTCACTTCGGATCGTTTGGCGAAGCCGTCAGCACCCGACTACCGCTCTACGACACGACGCACGTGCACGACCAGCAACTGCTCTCCGCGCTCTTTCGCGACTACACATTTGCATGTAGCAGCTACCTCATGGAGCCTTGCGATCTGGCGAGCCGCACGGACAAGTTCGCCAAGGCTCTGCCTCTTGGTCGTGATCGTCTGCCCGCTAACATCGCCGTGCCGCTGGCTGATATTGCCGCTAAGCTGCAGGCGAAACCGTTCATGGAGTACGCCCTGTCGTATGCGCTCTACAACTTTTCTGTGAAGAACGATGCGCTGCCGCTGCAGCCGGAGAATATCGAGCTGATCCGCGCCTTCCACGGCGGCCAGGCCGAGTTTGGGTTCATCGCCGTGCACATTGCCATGGTGCAGCACAGCGGCAGGCTCGTGCGAGCCACGCGAGACGTGTTGGACAACGTCGAGGCTAGGGATCGACCCGGGACGGACGCGGCCATGGCCACACTCCTGCAAGTGATGAAGACCATTCAAGACAGCATGGAGACCATGTGGAGGCACAGCGACCCAGACAAATATCTGCAGTTCCGGTCGTTCATCATGGGCACGAAGTCTCAACCAATGTTCCCCAATGGAGTCGTGTACGAGGGCGTAGCCGATCAAGCCACTTTCTTTCGTGGTGAATCCGGCGCGAACGATTCGATGATCCCGACCATGGACAACCTCTTGCAGCTGACCAGCGTAATGCCCAACAACCCTCTCACCGACATCCTCAAAGATTTCCGCAGCTATCGTCCCGTTCATCACAGCCAGTGGCTGGCCCATGTGGAGGATGAGGCTCGGCGCGTCAACGTGCGGCGGTTTGCGCAGGCCGAGAGCAACAGTGCCGTGCTCTACCTCGCCCTTCTCGACCAGGTGCGCGAGTTCCGTGACCGGCATTGGAAGTTCGCCAAGGAATACATCATCAAGCACACGCTCCATCCGGTGGGCACCGGCGGGTCACCCATCGTGCGCTGGCTTCCCAATCAGCTCCAAGTTGTCCTCGACCAAATGACCGAAACGTCCAAGCTCATTAATAGGGACGAGCTTACTGCAGCGAATCGCGTGATGGCCAATGACCTGACCAGGCGCGGTGTGGTGCAGGCCCGTATCCTCAAACGCGAGGTGAAGTCGCTCGAGGCCAAGTTCAGCACGAACGCGGATCATCGCGCCTCGAATTCGCGCCTCAACGTCGGCCAACAGACCAGGCCATTGGACATGCCGATTCCAGGGCATACGACAGGATCACACGATCAGAGAGAGGGAGGGATCCGATGAATCTACACTCGTCAAAAACGGAGTGAGTTCAGTCCTCGGTTGAGAAGGTTGAGAAGATATTGACTGTCTTCGGTGTCGGTGTGCGTCGTCTGCGACCGTCTTCGGCGCGCGAGCTGCAGCGGCCCGCTCGAGCACGAGCACGGCCGGTAAGAAGAACATAAGAAGGGGCACGCTCAGGGGCACGCCTGGCGGGCTTTTGCGTGTGAGAGGCTGTGATGCCCGTCCATGGTTAGGCGATACAGCCGGACCTATGAACGGACCCGGGATCGGTTAACGATTCTTCGAACTTTTAGAGCTGTGAGTGTGACCCAGCGACGCGCCGGCTGCGCGCATCGCCGTGCACGGCACCAGGCCGGAACGACTCTTTAACCCGCCCTGCACGGCAGTTCGCAGCTCATCCTCATGCCGCGCGCCGCTCATCACGTAGATTTTAGTAGATTTTGCTGCGTGGATTCACACGTTAAACACTATACACCCACCGTGTACCGAACGATCCCCACACGTGCTACAAAACCTGATTTTCGCGACGTCGAAGCAGCTGACTCGAAGCGAAGCCGGTTCCCGGATGCGGCGTCCTCTTATGGCTCTAGTCATTTTCTCGATCGCGACCACCGTGATCTGCACCGGAGCACGTGCGCGGCTGCGCGCGACCGCAGCATCTCATGGACGCCTTGCCAGCAACCGATCGCAGGAACAGCGTGGGCGCTGTGCGTGGCTCTCCCCATACGCATGATATGCTCTCTGCATGATATGCTCTCTTCGACGGCGGACGCTCCGATCAGAGATGATCAGAGATGATGGAACGCCTTCGGTTGAAGATTCTGCCACGGCCCATTGACGGCCGCAAGTACGTGCCGCTTTTCAGTTGATAAGATCGCCTCGACGCCGTCTTCACCGATGGACCAAAGCACCTCATCGTCAAGGCGCTCGTCGGCGGCGATGCTGCCGCCCGCATCAACGCGCTTCCACGAGCGCACGCTCCGGAGCCGTGGCAACGTTGTCGCATCCAGCTGCAGCTCGGTGACGCGAGCGCGCCGCATGTAACAGATCTTCTTCGAGGCGTCGCAGGAGCCGTATGCTCCGAGCCCCGGCGAGCCCTCGTAACAGAGGTTGACGGCGGGTGACTCCTTGGAAGGAGCAGCTGGCCAGCGAACGCAAAAGTCGTTCGTGTGGTCGTGGCCGCAAAACCCTGCTACCACGCCGCCCCGCTGGAGCGCCGGGAAGACGCCAGGATTAGGGAGATCATCACAAATGGGCTCTCGCATGGCGCCCGAGATGGGCTGGTGAGCGTCGATTGCATCCTGGTACTCGCGCAGCGGGATGTGGTAGAAAGCCAGCGTCGGCACCGGTGGCAAACTCGCGGTGATGTTCTCAAACCACGCAACCTGCTCGTTGTTGATCGATAGGCTCACGTGATCAATGCGGCTGTCGAAGAAGACGAGGCGCGCGACAGTCGTCGCGTTGGCCAGCACGTCGATGTAAAAGTTGCCAGGCGACCCGGCAACGGGGCCGTACTCGGTCTTGGTGCGCGGCATGCTCGTGATGTACTGCATAACCTCATCGCGTGAGAGGAAGCTCTCCTCGTCGTGGTTTCCGAGCGATGCGGCCCATGGGAGCTCAGCGGTGATGGCGACCCCATACAGATCGTCCATCGCATCCTTGGGCGGTTTGGAGTCCCCATCGATGATGTCGCCCGTGTACGCGACCAGGTGGGGCTGCTCCTTGCGGAGCACTGATTCGAGAAAGGTGGTCGTGTTACGGTGCGAGCAGGGCTGCCCCTCAGGCACGTCTTTGCATGAGGGCTGCAACGGGTGGTAGTGTGTATCGCTAATGTGGACGATGCGGAGTGTCCCCGACGCGCCAATGCTCACCGACTGCTGGGCGGGCGCCGCAGAGAGCAGAAGAGCAAGCATGTTCCGAGCCCGAGGTGGCCGATCCGGGGCGAGCCAGCCGGGCACCCGCACCGATACCGGTAGGAAAAAAGAACCACCGCGGAGCCTCCGGTAAGTATCAACAGTCAGTTTCGTCAAAGCCCCCCGCGCCGAACGGACGGCACGCACCCTCAGTAGTAAACACTAATGAGGTCGGTCTCTCCAGCGGTCAACGCCGACGCCCGACGGCGACGCCCGAGGTGTGAGCTCGTGAGTCGTGTGCTGTGAGGACGCTAATGTGTGCGTGTGTTAATCGGCGTGTGCTCTGTCCATCAAACGTGCCAGACCTGCCTGAAGACCTGCTCACCGCACCGCCCTGCGCCCGTGCGGCTAGTACCGGAACCGGCGCGGCCGAACACGCGCCACGCGCGCCACTGCACATCCCCTCCGGTCGTCTCATCTCATTCTCCGAAGGGCCCCTGGTTACACTGGAGTGTGTGGAGCTCCGCCGCCCCAGACGCGCACAAAACCGCCTGCTCTCTCCCGTATGCATGTCGATGGCGGCCCTGCACCTCCAGGGTCGACGGTCGGTACTCCGAATCTCATCACGTCACGCCCGGCGCCACGCACTTCTACATGCGCTCTTGTTCTTACTGTCACTCTCGTCCATCTGCGTACTCGCCCCACCCGCTGCCATGGAGCCGCGGCGTACGCCGCAGCCGTTGCTTTCACCCCTGCCGCCGTCGCCGCCGTCGCTTACGAGAGGTAGAACGCGCCCTGGCCCTCATTGATCGCGGTGAAGAGGCGCTGCTTCATGACTACCTTGCTCGAGTAGTCAGGCAGCTTGACATAGTTGGCGCAAGTCATCACCGAGGGCAGGTACGCGTCGGGTGAGATGCCATCCTCGGGCCGCTTCTGCACGATGGTGAGGCGAGGGTTCAGTCGCGCGAGGCCGCCCACGGGCAGCCGCGGCGAGCCCGTCACAAACTTGAGGAAGGTGGCCACCTCGCCCGGGCTCATCTCGCATAGGATCTCGAGCAGAAAGCCGATGGCCTTCGAGGCGCGCGTGTACCCGTGGTCGAACTTGAGGTACTCGACGATGGTGCTCACCTCCCACGCCTCCTTGGAGCCGTTGAGCACGCAGTCGAGCTCGGACGGCGCGAAGGCGCTCAGGTGCTCGATTGGGAAGACGGCCGAGAAGCCCTCGCGGAAGGCCTTGATCTGCGCAAGCACCGCCTCGACGAGGTACACGTCGAGCACGCGCTGCACGTACTCGCCCACGTTGTCGAGTGTTACGTCCCGCGCACCGCCGTCGGGGCAGAGCTCGATCTCGGGCGCGCCAGGCAATGTTAGGTCGAGTCCGAGGTCGCCCACCTCGACGCCGTCGAGCTTGAGTGCCTTGACGGACGCGTCTGACGGTTTGGCGCCCCCGCGCAGCAGCGCCGTGCGCTGGTGCGCGAGGCGTTGCAGCTTCTGCAGCTGGCTCGCGAGCGACGGGTTAACCTCTGCCAGGTCGGCGAGAGAGAGGGGCTCGCCAAGCAGCTGCTTATAGAACGTCTGGCAAAAGGGCAGATCGACCAGCCGATTGTCGAGCATCGCCTTGGCGACGAACTTGCCCATGAAGCCAAAGAGCTGCAAGGTGCGCGCTGGCACGCCGCTGCCGTCTGCGCCCTGCGCAATGGGGCGAGGGTACAGCCCGCACGCAGCGTACACGTACGATGCCTCCTCGTCGCCGGTCTTGATCTTGTCCATGTCGCTGACCTCCTTGGCAGACGCGGCCGACGCGGACTCGTCCACCCACAGGCGCAGCTCGGAACGGCGCAGCTCGCGCGAGACCAGCGTATAGAACTCGAGCGTCGGTCCGAGGCCAGTGCCCGCCTCGCCAAAGTATTCTACCTCGAGCGACGCCTTCTGCGCCGCGTACAGGTCAATGACCTTGAGGGCCGAGTCGACCACGCGCGAGCGCGAGATGCGCACCTTCTGGCGCGGCAGCCGACCGAGACGAAGTTCAGCGCCGCGCTCGCTCGCCGAGGCGTCGTTGGGCGCGGCGGCGCCCTCTTGTGAGTGCTGCTGCAGCCGCTGCAGCGCGCGCGAGAGGCCAAACGCCGTCGACTGGAGCAGCAGCCGGCGCGCCTCGAAGGCAAAGAGCTCTGGGCAGCCGCTCGCGAGCGAGGCGCACCAGCTGGGCAGAGCGCGCGCGCACAGCGCCAGAGGGTCAGCCAACTGGCGCTGCAGCTTGGCGTTCAGCTTGCGGTTGACGAACGCGGACACGTGCGCCGCCGGTGGCGGCGCGCCGGACGCCGCGCCCATGCCGGCGCGCTCGTAGAGGGCGGCGCCGTGCGCGTCGAGCTTGGTGAGCGTCCAGAGAAGCTGCAGCAGCGGCGCCGCCGAGCCACCCTCGGTAGCGAGCGCAGGCGGCTCGGCGGCGAGCAGAGCAAGCAGTGGCTCGCGCTCGTGGGGCAGCACCTTCAGCGACCAGCCTTTGCCCCCGGCTGCGGAGGCCGCCGCGGCGGGCACGCCGTCCGCGGCGAGAGACGACGACGGTGGCGCGGTTCCCTCGCCGCCCTCGGACGCCATGACCCGAGCGCGGTCCTCCTCGCGCAGCGGTTGGTAGCTGATCGAGTAGACGTCGGCCCAGAGCCGCTGCCCAATCGACGACTGCAGTGTCGGCCGCGGCGGCGGCTGCGCGCCGCCCTCGCCCTCGGCGCCGGCCGCCACCGCCGTCGAGCTGCCCTCACCTGCGCCGTCCGATCCACCGGCGGGCGTGGGGATCGCAAGGCGCGGCATGGTCCCATACTGGCGAATGGCCTCAAAGATGGTCATCGAAAAGGGGAGTAGCCGTCCATTGAATAGCAGTCCGAGGTGGTGAAAGCGCCCGTCGGGGCCCGTCACCGTCACGCCCGTGCTCACGCCGCTGCTCCCCTCGGCCGTGGCCGTGGCTGCCGACGCCATCGCCGGCGGCAGTGGCGCCGCACTCGCCGAGCGGACGGCTCCGGCCGCCGCGGCCTCTGATGCGGGAGGCGTCGACACCGACGAGGAGGCGGCAGCGGCAGCAGCAGCGGCGGCGGCGGCGGCGGCGGCGGCGGCGGCGGCGGCGGCGGCGCGACCACTGGGCTTGCGCAGGGCGGCGGCGGCAGAGGAGGAGGCGGCCGCCGAGCTCGCGGCCGCTGCAGGGAGCAGCAGGGCGGAAGGGACAGCCTTAGTGGCGGCGGCGGCGCCGTGCGGTGGGGAAGAGATCTCGAGATCGTGCACGCATTCGGCATCGATCGAGGAGGCGAGTGCGGGCGACGCAAGCATGCCGTCGCCCTCATCGTCGTCGTCGTCGTCGTCGTCGTCGTCGTCCTCGTCGTCGTCGTCATCGTCAACTTCGGCCAAGGACTCCTCGGCGTCCGCTTCGTCCTCGTCGGCACCAAAGACACCCTCGACATTCGCGCCGGATCCACCGCTGCGCGTGCCCTTGGCCACCGCCCGCTCGCCACGCACCGGCAGCTTGCCCGCCGCCGAGCCACCCGCGGACGTGACCGAGGCGGCGGCTGCGGCGGCTGCGGCGGCGGCGGCTGCGGCGGCTGCGGCGGCGGCGGACGAGGA